>JAJJBR010003081.1:0-121132 GCA_022817965.1 Solanum lycopersicoides
AGATTGGGATTATGAGTATGGTCTTATGAAGGTACCATGTGAAGTAAAATAATATATGTGCATAATGTCTAAGAGTTCATTGTAATGTCCTTTATGGTTTCGCTTAAATATGTGTATGTTGTACTATACTTTTATGATGGTATGTGTTACCTCGTAGAGATTGTATGTATGTTTTCCTTGTGGTCTTAATGTGATGCATTGCACCAAGTATCACTAGAGGTTACTTGGAAGGTTGACGAGCTAAAGGAAAAAAGGTTCACTTTTAAGGGAAATGGAGTTCACTGTAATGTGACTTAAAATGTAATTAATCCTATATGTGATCTTATGTAATGTTTGGTCTTTTGAATATGTTTATATGATGTATGCGAATGATATAAATGCTATTGGTTAAAGGTTTTTCGGAGATTTACTCAAAACATGAAGTATGACTTTCAAGAAAATGTCCTTTTAAATGCATGTTTTTGCATGGTTGTCATACTTAGTACATTCTTGTGCTAATCCCATTCTTCTGTACTCTTTACACAAAGTGTAGGTTATGGATGCTTAAAGGATGTCTTGAAATGGTGAAGAGCTTACTAGATGATTCTCAATCTCAATGAAAGGAATCCTTAAGTTCAAGGATCCTACTTATGTCTTTAATGTAAAGTCTTTAAATATTGTATAGTTATGTAATGTGTCTTATGGGCCGTGTCCCTAATGTACTCTAAAGTTATTGAGTCTAAGATGCAAAAGACTTAGGTCTATAAATGTATTATGGCTTATGGCTTATATATATGAGATGAAGTTTCTAGCATATGATGTGCTATGAAAAGTTTTAAATTTTCGCTAAATTTACTATGTCAATGCGATGAATGAAACTATGGGCTTGTAAAAGACCTCCGAAGGTCAAGTACGCCATGTTACTTCTGGGGTGCTCCCCGGATGTGACAAACGTGGTATCAGAGCATGAGGTTTATAAAGTGGTCTTAGGTTCTAAAAGGCTCATATTGCCACATCTAGTAGTGTCTCGTAGCATTGGTGGTGAGTCGCGACACATCAAATGGTACGAGAGGCTATATGACGATAGAGTTTCCCTTCTTCATCATTCTAATGTCGTTCCATAGAAATTAACTCTATAAGATCCCTCTCTTATGTTTTCTTGTCCGGTGGTCTTTTAGATGTGATTGCTTGGATGAGATTGTTCTCTATGCTTGAGGGAGAAAAAGGTGAGTTAATGCTTAACTTGGTTTTATGGTTGATTGAGTATGTTTGAAGGTAAATTTTGACAGGTTTTGATGATGTGATGCAAATTATGGCATTGTATGAGACTTAAGTGAAATAGCATGTTATGTTGAAGAATGCATGGCATGATATAGTTAAAGCATGATTAGAAGTTATTATGATTTCCATGAGTTTCTTTTGAAATAATGTGTTACTATATTGTGTGGCATGATGGTAGCCTTATATTATGACTTGATCTTGAAATGCTTAGTGACTACATATGTAAGCATGCTACCCTAAGATTTTGTACTTAAAGGTGTTCAATGTTTGCTTTTGTATACATGTGGCCCTTGATAAGTTGCCTAGTATGGATTGGAGTTCTTTGTATAGACTTGATCCTAGGTGTGATGATAGTATGCTTGTCTTGGTAAAGTTTTGTATCTCATATTGTCATGATTTTCCTTACAATTGCCTATATGTTGCATTTTTTGAATTTGGAAGCAAGTTCACTGTAATGATAGGCAGTTTACTGTGAAATTTTTGGGAAACCAACAAAATTGTCCTTTGATTAGATGTTGTTCAAATGTGTATAGAATTGATGTATATGAACATGATAATGAATGTGAAAAAGAGTTTTGCTATTTGGAATGAAGAATGAGTGTCTTATGGGATGATGAGTCGTAGATTTGTTTCTAACTTCTTATTGTGTTGTGAGTCTCCTTGTTGTCTTCCCCTAATGAGATATGACCTTGGTGTCTATTGTATTGTATGAACACCTTATGTGATTGAATGAGATGACCTAACTTGATAATTGTGGATAAATTCCCTAGGTGATAAGGCTTAGAGTACCTTGGTGTTCCTATGTTAACTTACTGTAAATCCTTCTAAAGTTGTAATCACTTCTAAGTGATGAAACATGAAGGTGGTTAAGTTAAGATCCTTTTAATATGGGTTAAGTTGCTCTTAATTGGGTTTACCCTAAGTGGGGGATGGTGATGAAGTGGTAAGGTTGTAGATATTTCCTAGCTTGTCCTTCTATTTTTACTTGAACTTGAAACTAATGAATTTTTAGTAAGCTTGTTCATGAATATAGTCTTGCATAATGTATGAGTTGCATGAACCTGATATGTTTGGTATGTATTGATTGACATTACCTTAAGGACATTCTTAAGATTCCAAGGTGCATGAAAGGAATTCTTTTTTTATAAAATCCATGTTTCTCATGAGTATTGTACATCCTAACATGCTAATGGTACACTTGACTTCATGAGATAAAGTAGAAAACTTGGTTTTAGTCACTTGTGATATGTAAGGTTTAGCCTTATAATGAAAAGTAGAGTCTCTTTAAAATGAAATATGTGGATTCTCTCAAAAATTATGTGACTTGTATGGTTTGGAAAGCATGATTGTAGGCTCACTCTTGAAAAGTGATAGCATGTTTAGCTTAGTATTCGTGTATGTGCCTATAATTTGTATTGTTGTTCCTAAACAATGCTTACTGTGAAGGTGAGTACCATGTTAAAAAATTGACATTGTGTCAAATAGGTTCTTATTTGTTGTGATGTGCTTGGTGTGATTTACCATTTAGACCTCACTAGGAAGAAATCATGAACATGTCTTGGTTTGGAAGTGAGAAATTCCCATATTACTTTAAAGATGGTCTTTGTGCATTTGCTTGGGTGTGAGATCATGATACATGTAAGTGTATTGAGGAGATGGACATTCCTCCATGGACACCACTAAGCATAGTATGATTGAGAATGACCTTCATGGTACTAGGTCTAACTAATGAAGATCTTTGTTGATGTAATTAACTAAAGTCTATGTGCATTGAAGTATGAGTTCCTACTTGTTTTGAGTATTGTTGAAATCCACCTTTCTGTGGCCTTGCAAGATGATATCTTAATGAATTAAGGTGTAATGACCATTTCATGATTAGGAGAAGGATGTTCCTCCTATGAACATGATAAGATCCTCTTTGATTAATGCATTAAGGGGGTGAGTGAATTTAAATTTTGCTTGCTTGTGTGCATTGAGTGATAAAATGATTTGATGTTATAAATGCTATGAACTGCTCTTTGATGCTTTGAAGTCATTGTTGTGATTAAAGAGACATAAATGTTATTCGAGGACGAATGTCCCAAAGTGGGGGATATTGTAAGACCCCAAAATGAGATAGGGTGTCTAGAGCCTAACATGTTTGTATTATTGTTGTAATGTTCGAAAATGTCTTATAATATGGTTTATAGGTAGTTTATAAAGTTTGAGGTGATTTGGAAGTGAAACGTCAATGGTCGACCGAAACGTTCGACGACTAAGTCACCTAAAAGCCTCGTATGTGGTTCTATGTGATTATATGTGATTCATGAGATTATGAAGTCTTAAAATGGTTTATAATGATTTAAAATGATAGTATATGAAGTTTCGTGAATTTTGGAGGTCAAACGACCAAGAACGTCCAAGGCGTTCGAAAGATAGCCTTTAAGACGTTCAACATGTGTCTTGATGGGGCTTGGCCTGTTTGGATGAGTTACAGGTGGTTGTTTTGGATGAAAGTTTTGTGGAATGTATACAACTTGTAAAGGGGTGTATTTACGTTGGAAACGTCTGGGTACGACTTCTAAAAGGGCCCCACAAGAGGCCCAAAAGAAGGACCCAAGGCTGGTCGAGACATTGCCTTGGCAGCGTCCATTGACGGACCCAACGACGGCCCGTTGGTCAGATATCATAGACTGGAACTTGACTTGGGCATGTCTTAAGCCAAGAATTTGGCTAAGTACCAGCCGACGAAAGCTAGGCCCGTTCTGTCAGCAGCAGCGTCTGTTTAAATTAAAGGGGTGAATGGGAAACTCACCCCACGTCCTAACCTGACTCTAATAGGTTTATTTAGCTACTTTTGGGTGTATATAAGTCATCAAAAACGTGATCACTCTATTCTAAAATCCCCTCACACGATTGAAACCTTCTCTCCAAAAATGTTCTCTCTAAAACCACCATTGTTGGTGAAGCTCAAGAAATGCTTGGAGCTCAGATTTCTATGGGTCATTCATCAAGTTTTAGAGGTCTTCATGAAGATTAAGGTATGATGATCTTCATCTCTAGTTATCTTTTCATCGAGAGAGCCATTTTCAAAGATTTCAAAGAAGAAAAATATGATCAAACAATATCTTTTTCAATCTTCCATGGGTTCTTTCTAAAGAGGTTTTGAACGATTGAATCATGATTAATTGAAGTTCATAAAGTGGTTTTAATGTGAATTTTACTCCAATTGCATGATGAACCCATGCTCCTTCACTTAAACGTTTTAGCCTTGCATGGGCTTTGTGATCTTGAATTGCTATCGATTAAATTATGATTCTATTATGTTGAAGTGATTGTATATACTGTTATTTACATGGATTTATGTTGAATTTATGTTGAAGGATCCATGAGGATCAATGTATGAAGATTTGAGCATGTTTAGCCTAGTTTCAATAGTTCACTGTAACGTTGGTTTTTAAACGACTTAATGTGGATTTCGATCATGTTAAGTTGGTTGTATCTACTGTTCTAGGTTAATATAATGTTTGAATTATGAATATGAATCTTGTATGATTGAAGTAAAGATGGCTTATGTGAATTGATCTTGTCTTTTCTAGCCTATCGATTGATAATACTATGTATATGATGATATCTTGAATTGTGGATAGATGAAGCATGATTTCATTGATGTAGTGATCTATCTAGCTGATTCCTAGCATCTACATTATTGTTAAAATATGATTGATGATCAAGGTCCTAGAGAATCAATAGTGTTGGTTAATTCCCTCTCTATACTCTAGCAAATTGACAAGTCTAATGCCTATGTTGTAGCTTGATCTTGAAGTGCTTTAAGCATGATTTCTTTATGGTTAAATGTATGATTAGCTACTTCCTCAGAGTGATATTATTGGTGAAATATGACGTTTAATCCATGTAATGAGATTGGCTAATGGTCTATGTTCTTCTGCCTTCTAGTATGCTAAGGTGTTGTGCTAGTTCGTAGTATGAACTTGTAGTAGCTTATGCATGACTTAGTATATGATTATTATGTTTTAGCTACTGCGCTATACTTGAATTATTGATGAAAGAGTATTAAAGGTCAATGATGACCAAAGGTTAAAGGATTGGTAAGAATTGTTCTACTCTTCTACTTCTCTATTTCTCTATAGTAATGTTGATGAAGCCTTGTATGGCATTGTGTGGTGTGGTCCACTTATGGTGGCAGTGTTTACTTTATGTCATTATATATGTGTTGACCATGACCTTGAAGGCAATTTGATGAATATATGAAGGAGTGGTTATGATGACTACCTTATGTATAATTTGTGCCTAGTCTTGTATTTGAGATCTGAATGTAGGTTATGTTACCATTGTTATGAGCATGTGAAGGGTTGTGTAATATAATGTGTAGGTGCTTCCATGTCTTAGGTAATAATGGTTGATGATTCCTACCCATGTACCCCTATGTGAATGTGTGAATAGTTAATGATAGGAGTCTTAAAGTGCTCTATGAAGTTAACTTGTCTCCTATGCTATTGTGTGTTGTGTGGTCTAAGCTTGAAGAGTATTGTGGTCTAAGAGGTGGCTGCCTCGATATGTTGTTGATAGCCATTATGTGATCATGTTGACCAATGTATACACATTCACACTTCAAGCATGCTTACAATGTAGTAAATGTTCATAGTGTCTAAATGAAAGGTTGTTCTCATATTCACTAGTGTCTACTACTATGCATGTAAAGTATATGTATGTGAAGTATGTTATGTATTTTCTTACTAGGAGGACTTGATAGGTGTACTATTATGGGCAAGGGTATGGGACCTTGTCTATGCATTGCACATGTGTACTTTGATAGCATAGTTCCTTTGTTTGGTTTCTATATGTATGAATATGATGTATGAACATGTGTGACTTAGTGTGTTATGTGAATGGTTTGCTAGCATATATGTATACACTCACACACATGACAGATGATCTACTTAATAGAGGGGACTTGAAAGGTGTGCCCAAGAATACTCTATAACTAGATATGTGCTTGAATATGCTATAAGCATATGAGGAATGAATATCTCAGGTCTATGTTTTATGAGAAATGTAATTAAAGTCTTTTCAATAAAGGGAACTTAGCTTAGCACCGAGTGAACATGACATTGAGAGGTGTTGGCTTCCCTTGGAGGAAGATTCACCATTTGTCCCTTGTAGAGTGTTGACTTTCCTTTGAGGAATATTCATTTATAAACTTACATGAGGTGTTGACTTTTCTTTGAAGAATATTCACCCATGTTTCTCATGAGATGAGGCCCCTATTACCAAAGCGTATGTAGAGGGAATACCTATCTCTTAGTTCCATAAACTATGCTTGCCACATAGGATGTAGCAAGTGATATCACCTAATATGCTAGGATATATGTTAATGTTCTACCTTGGCTAGGTAGGAAAACCTTCCATTGGTGTAAGGCTCTACAACACCAAATTCCATGTTTAGCACCCATGGTCTTAGTGTCGGTTAAGGCTATAGTTTCCCCAAAGTAAAATGGACAATGGAAATAATGGAATAGGATCCTAACTAGGATGACTTAAGGAAGGCTACTTAGTATAGGTGGAAGTAATGAACCCATCTAGACATTGCACAAGTGACTCCTTAGGAAGTCTTAGGAAGGTGACCTAATGTGTATGATTATGTTTATGTCCATATGCATGACTTTGTAGTATTGGTCTACTTGTTATGGAGATGTGCTTGATATGAATCTATATGATGTGATCTTATCCTCATGTGCACTATGTTGGTCTAAATGACTATATGATGAAGGACTTGTATTGACATGAATGAAGTTGGCTCTACTTGTGAGGTTGATGTATGAAGTGGTAAGGCTTGTGGTCTCATGAAGGGTCTACTAAGTGTATGTGAGGTTATGGGGATTCACAAGTACATTTCACTAGTAGATTAAGATTGGGATTATAAGTAAGGTCTTATGAGGTACTATGTGAAGTAAAAAAGTATATATGCATAATTTCTAAGAGTTCACTGTAATGTCCTTTATGGTTTGGCTTAAATATGTCTTTGTTGTACTATACTTTTATGATGGTATGTGTTGCCTCGTATAGAATGTATGTATGTTTTCCTTGTGGTCTTAAGGTGATGCATTGCACCAAGT
The DNA here is from genome assembly GCA_022817965.1 of Solanum lycopersicoides. Lineage (NCBI taxonomy): Eukaryota > Viridiplantae > Streptophyta > Magnoliopsida > Solanales > Solanaceae > Solanum > Solanum lycopersicoides. Next base: position 7,377 of record JAJJBR010003081.1, read on the forward strand.
ATCACTAGAGGTTACTTGGAAGGTTGACGAGCTAAAGGAAAAAGGGTTCACTGTTCAGGGAAATGGAGTTCACTGTAATGTGACTTTAAAATGTAATAAATCCTATATGTGATCTTATGTAATGTTTGGTATTTTGAATATGTTTATATGATGTATGTGAATGATATAAATGTTATTGGTTAAAGGTTTTATGGAGATTTACTCAAAAAGCATGAAGTATGACTTTCAAGAAAATGTCCCTTTTAAATGCATGTTTTTGCATGGTTGCCATAATTAGTACATTCTTGTGCTAATCCCATTTTTCTCTACTTTTTACACAAAGTGTAGGTTGTGGATGCTTAAAGGATGTCTTGAATGGTGAAGAGCTTGCTAGATGATTCCCAAGCTCAATGAAAGGAATTCTTAAAGTTCAAGGATGTCCTACTGATGTCTTTAATGTAAAGTCTTTAAATATTGTATAGTTATGTAATGTGTCTTATGGGCCGTATCCCTAATGTACTCTAAAGTTATTGAGTCTAAGATGGCAAAGAGACTTAAGGTCTATAAATGTATTATGTCTTATGTCTTATATATATATGAGATGAAGTTTCTAGCATATGATGTGCTATGAAAATTTTAAAATTTTCCGCTAAATTTACAATGTCAATGCGAGAATGATAACTATGGGCTTGTATAAGACCTCCGAGATGTCAAGTATGCCATGTTACTTCTGGGAGGTGCTCCCCGGATGTGACATAAATACAATTCACACTTAATACGTAAAGAAGAGATGAGAAATCATCTAATGAGTTATGAGTACCTCATGTTAGAAGCAAGCTTCGATGATGTCTGAGTTGAATGTAAATAGGAACTTTAAACTAAGCACCAATAGACTAGTTATGAGTGGTGATGCCTTCTTACGGGAAGGGCGGAGGTTCACATAATTCTCATGAAGATGAGACTGTCCACCAAGGTGGGTATGGGTCTCCTTCAATCTCCTCGTCTTTGAACTATGTTGCCAACATAGGTAACTAGCTTGGTTCGAACCAATAAGCTAGCATGTTTAGGTTTCAATTTGGCCAATGACTCCACCTCTTTTCGGTGCGGGGAAGACACCGGATTTCATGATGCTCACATGATCTATATCGATTAAGGTTGGGAGTTCCTCAAAGTATTAAGGACAATGAAATGAATGATACCGAAGGTGTTGGTGCAAGACAATCAAGAGGTGAAATCGGATTCAAGTAATGACATTAGGTCATTCTTGGTCATTGCACTTCATGATCCCGATGAGAGTCTTAAACTTCATCCTACGTATAGTTGATGTTCACATCATCCAATGAATGAATGAAATGAATAATGTGAAGTACAAATGAACGAATGAAGCAGGCTCTGTGTTTTCTAAAGGAGACCCTCGGGTAGAGATCCCATATGTTGGGCCCTCACTTGAGATGTCTTAATGCTATGTCCATGATTCCAAGGTCTCATGGATATGAAATGTATACTATATGAAACATGAAATGTATATTATGTGAACCTATGTGTGTATGATGTGTGACATATTCATGGTATGACCTTCCTATTACGAAATAGTCAAAGTCAAGAGACTTGACCTTCTAAGAAAGCATGTTGATTAGGGAGAGACATTCTTGTTCATGCATTACCGTTATGTGTTGTTGCATGTACCCATACTTAGTACAAGTGTGTACTAATTCCATACAATATTACTATTTTAGGTGCAGGCTCAGGTGGACGTTGAAGGTATCATTGCAGCTGTTCGAACTCTAAGATTTCATCCGGACTTGGTAGGTCCTCATGCATTCGAGGATGCCTGCCTTTTTATTTCTTGCTTAGTAGTAGGTTTGAACTAGTGGGGTATGTTCCACTAGTTTTTCTTTCCTATTTTATTCAGACGCTTGTAATGATGCCGTTTTTGCAAGTATTACATATGACATGAGATTGTATTTCTTTCAAGTTGCATGATCTTATAATTAGATTGTTGATGTATGAACAATAAACTTCCTTACAAATATGCGTTTATATGAAGTCTATGTATACTTCAACTATAAACAAAAAGTTTTAAATTTTACGCTAAAATTAACTGTATGAAAGTGATGAAAGCAAGAAGAGGCTTGTCTGCGACCTCTGAGAGGTCAACAACGCCTGTTTCTATTCGGATTCCAGAATCCGGGTCGTGACAAACTTGGTATCAGAGCATTAGGTTAAATATCCAAGACATCAAGCTCATATCAACCACGTTAAGTTGTTTCTATGTTATGGTAGTGAAATGAATCACTATCATGAATTAGAGACTACATAATGTTTAGGAAATTTTCCCTTCTTCTACTCTCTATCGTGCTTTATGGAATTGTGACATGATTGTGTCATTAATAAGATCACTCTCTTCTTGTATCTATGTGTAGATAATGAATACGAGGAGAAATGTAGGCAGGCGGGTAGGTGAGGCAGCTGCTGGAGGAAATCAAGTTCCTCCTCAAGCCCAGTTGTTGCTGATCAGGTGCCTTTCAATCCAGTTGGGTTGACAGATGGAGAAGTGAGGAATGCCTTGCTACAGATGGCATATGCCATCAATACTCAGGATCAATCTATCACGGCTCAAGCCGCGAGCTCCCAGAGAGAATCCTCATGTTGGAACCATGGCTAGCAGCCTGAGGGACTTCACCAGAATGAACCCCCCAGTTTACTACGGATCCAAGACCCATAAGGATCCCCAAGAGTTCGTGGATGAGGTCCACAAGATCCTTTGTGCCATGGGAGTAGATGAGGAGGCGAAGGCTGGGTTGACTGCATATCAACTCAAGGATGTGGCACAGATTTGGTACCGGATGTGGGCTGATAGCCGAGCACGTGGAGATGTTCCCATTACTTGGGATGTTCTCAAGACTGCCTTTCTGGAGAGATTCTTCCCCAGAGAGAAACGAGAAGCTAAGGTTGAAGATTTCATCAACCTGAGACAGGGAGGTATGTTAGTCAAGGAGTATTCCTTGAAATTCGTTAAACTTTCAAACTATGCTTCTTCTCTGGTGGCAAATAGCAGGAATGAAATGAGCAGGTTTGTGACTGGCGTGTCGGAGGATCTAGTGGAAGATTGTCGGGCAGCCATGTTGCATGATAGCATGGATCTGGGAAGGTTGATTGTGCATGCTTAGCAAGTGGAGGAGAACCGCCGTAAGAGGAGAGTTCATGAAAGCAAGAAGCCTAGGACTGCAAATCAGGCTGGTCCTAGCTCGGGCAGGGGCTCATTTGGAGTCCAGAACAGACCTAAGTTCAAGAGACATTCAGGTAATTCTGCTTCTTCAGGAAATGCGAATGCAAAGTGGACGAGTCTTGCCCCAGAAAGGGCAATGATCAGAACGTCCAGCGAAAAAGCAAGCTTTCTGATAAATGTGGACGTCCCCATGTAGGTGAGTGTTTAATAGGTACTAACACCTGCTTCGGGTGTGGCAAGACTGGACACATGGTCCGAGATTGTCCTCAGACGATGGATAAGGCCAAGGCAGATGCTCAGCCTTGGCCAAATGCTAATGTTGCAGCCGAACCTCCTAAGAGGAACCAATTTTATGCACTAAAAGGTAGAGAAGAGCAAGAGAAGTCAGCTGATGTTGTCACGGGTATGTTGCATGTCTTTACTTTCCCAGTGTACGCATTGTTAGATCCAGGATCCACTCTATCATTTGTTACTCCTTTGATAGCTAGTACATTTGATGTGCTTCCTGACATACTGCATGAGCCGATTCTAGTAAGTACCCCCATAGGAGACGGCATTAGAGTAGAAAAATTGTATAAAAATTGCCCAATTCAGATCCTTGATAGAGTCACTCATGCTGATCTTGTGGAATTAGCCATGCTCGATTTTGATATAATCTTGGGTATTGATTGGCTCCATAAATGTTATGCCATAATAGATTGTCAAAAGAGGGTAGTGAGATTTCAGTTTCCAAATGAGTTAGAGCGGGAATGGGAAGGGCATAGTTCAAGTCCAGTCGGCCAAATTGTTTCACACTTAGAGGCCAATAAGATGATAGCTAAGGGTTATTTGTACCACTTAGTTAGAGTCAATGACTTAGATCAAGAATTTCCTTCCATAGACTTAGTATCAATAGTGAATGAGTTCCCAGATGTCTTTCCGGAGGATTTACTAGTAATCCCTCCTGAATGTGAGATTGACTTTGGTGTTGATTTAGATCCCAACAGCAAGCCAATTTTTATTCCCCCGTATAGGATGGAACCAGCTGAACTCAAAGAGTTGAAGTTGCAGTTAAAAGATCTACTTGATAAGGGCTTCATACAGCCGAGCATATCCCCATGGGGTGCTCTAGTGTTGTTCGTAAAGAAAAAGGATTGAACCCTTAGAATGTGCATCGATTATCTGCAACTCAACAAAGTCAGTATAAAGAATAAGTACCCTCTTCCCAGAATTGACGACTTATTTGACCAACTCCAAGGTTCAAGTTTCTTTTCCAAGATAGACCTTCGGTCAAGCTATCATGAGCTTAGAGTGAGGCGAGAAGACGTTCCTAAGACTGATTTTCGTACTAGATATGGGGATTATGAATTTCTGGTCATGTCATTTGGTCTCACTAACGCACCAGCCGCATGGACCTTATGAATAGAGTTTTCCTTGAGTACCTTGATTCGTTCATTATAGTATTCATAGATGGCACTCTCATATACTCTAAGTCTAGAGAAGAGCATGAGGTACACTTGAGAAAAACATTGCACGTACTTAGAGAACATCAGTTGTAAAATTTAGCAAATGTGAATTCTGGTTGAGATCAGTGACCTTTCTTGGTCATGTTGTGACTGACCAAGGTGTAGAAGTTGATCCTAAAAAGCTTGAGGCAGTGAAGAAATGGCCGAGACCCCTTACTCCTACCAATATTCGTAGTTTTTTGGGTAAGGGCAATTACTATCGCAGGTTTGTGGAAGGCTTTTCCACTATTGCTTCTCCATTGACAACCTTGACAAAGAAGAAGGCGAAGTTTCAGTGGTCTGAAAAATGTGAGAAGAGCTTCCAAGATCTCAAAGATCGACTCACTTCAGCCCCAGTTCTCACATTGTAGAGGAGTGGTGCATGTTAGTGGTGTACTGTGATGCTTCCCGAGTAGGTTTGGGATGTGTTCTTATGCAGGATAGCAAGGTGATTGCATATGCATCGAGACAGTTAAAAATCCACGAGAAGAACTATCCTACTCATGATCTTGAGTTAGCTGCTGTGGTGTTTGCATTAAAACTTTGGAGACATTATTTATATGGTGTACATGTTGATGTATATACTGACCATAAAAGTCTTTAGTATGTTTTTACACAGAGGGAGTTGAACCTTCGTCAGAGGAGATGGCTAGAATTGCTCAAAGATTATGATATGAGTGTTTATTATCACCCGGGTAAGGCCAATGTAGTGGCTGATGTGTTGAGTCCATTGAGCATGGGCAGCATGTATCATATTGATGAAGAGAAGAAGGATTTTGTTAAAGAGGTACACCAATTGGCTAGATTCGGTGTACGGATGGCAGATGCACCAAGTGGGGGTGTTTCGATTCATTCAAGTTCTGAATCCTCGTTTGTTGTAGATGTTAAAGCCAATCAGCATCTCGACCCAGTACTCTTGGAGTTGAAGGACTCGGTATTGAGTAAGTTGAATGACTCATTTTCCGTAGGAGGGGATGGTGTACTCAGGTACCAAAATAGGTTATGTGTGCCCAATGTTGATAATTTGAGGTCTAATATTTTGGCAGAAGCTCATGGTTTCAGGTAATCCATTCATCCAGGTGCCACCAAGATGTACCATGACCTGAAAGAGGTCTATTGGTGGGAAGGCATGAAGAGAGATATCTCTAAATTCGTGGAGGAGTGTCCGAATTGCCAACAGGTTAAGGCAGAACACCGTAAGCCTGGGTTCTCACTCAGACGATTGAGATTCTAACATTGAAGTGGGAGGCTATTAATACGGATTTTGTGGTTGGTCTGCCAAAGACTAGAAAACTACATGATTCTATTTTGGTTATTGTTGAAAGAATGACCAATTTCACTCACTTCATACCAGTGAAGTCTATTTACAAAGCTAAAGATTATGCCAAGCTTTATATTGATGAGATAGTGAGATGGCACGTGATTCCTCTATCTATCATCTCGGATAGGGGAGCCCAATTTACTTCTCATTTTTAGAGACCTTTCCAAAAGGGCTTGGGCACACAGGTGAATCTTAGTACTGCTTTTTATCCGCAGACGGATGGACAAGCAAAGCGTACCATCCATACCCTTCAAGACATGCTGAGAGCATGTGTTATTGACTTCAAGGGGAGTTGGGATGATCATTTGCCGCTGATAGAGTTCTCTTACAATAACAGCTACCATTCTAGTATTGGGATGGCACCTTTTGAAGCACTATATGGACGAAGATGTAGGTCTCCGGTTGGGTGGTTTGTTGTAGGAGAATCTGCCATCCTTGGTCCTGAGATCGTACATGAGGCTATGGAGAAGGTGAAGATGATCACATATAGGTTGTCTACTGCTTACAGTCGTCAAAAATCCTATGCAGACAACAGAAAGAGAGCTCTAGAGTTTAAGGTAGGTGATCAGGTCTACTTGAAGATATCACCCATGAAAGGGGTGATGAGGTTTAGTAAAAAAGGTTAATTGAGTCCGAGGTATATAGGCCCTTATGAGGTCTTGCAGCTAGTAGGAAGTGTTTCCTACGAATTGAAGTTACCTCAAAATTTTGCTTCTGTTCATCCAGTGTGTCACGTTTCAATGTTTAAGAAGTGTCTAGGAGATCCAACAGCCATCCTTCATGTTGAGGGTTTAGGAGTTGATGAGAGCCTTTCTTATGAAGAGGTTCCAATTGAAATTTTAGATCGTCAAGTGAAGCGACAGAGGAATGAGAAGATTGCCACCATGAGAGTTCTCGAGCGGAACCACCTTGTTGAGGGAGCAACGTGGGAGGCCGAGGCTAACATGAGATCTTGCTATACTCATTTGTTCAGTTCTATGGTTAGATATTCTTTTCCTAAAGTCTGGTACTTTTTTAAGAAACTCTAAGTTCTAAGTGTTGTAGTTAACTTGGTGTAATAGGTCACTAATCATATGTTTTGAAATAACACTATATGAGTTAAAACGAAGTTATGTTTACAATCTATGCTGCTGTTTTTGTGTAACATAGGCATGTTTTTTGTGTTGCATGAATTGTGTTGTGCATTAAGTTAAGTGTGATTGAGAAGGAAATTCCTCAATCTCAAGAGTGAAGCCTTAGATAATCTTGCATGATATGCACCACCCAAATAAATGTGGATCAAATGTTCCCAAAAGAGAAACGTTTAAGTATGATGAAGTAAATTTCGAAAATCACCCTCTTTGTTTGCATGATATGTAGTGTCATTCGGGGACGAATGTTCCTAAGGGGGGGGGGGATAATGTCACAACCCGAAAACGACTATGCTAAGTAAGTCCTAAACGTACTTAAAATGCCTAGGTTAGACCGGGTTCACACGGATTGATGCGCGTGGAACCAGACCTCTGAACCTATGCACCATCCAAGACAACAACCTTGGTGAGTTAGTTGAGCTAGACAGGTTGGTTCCAGCCATGTTGTTTACCCGAATACTAGGATTCACCCGGAGTGAGTCTTAACCGGACTTACAGGGTTAGTCCTAGGTTTTAAGAGTTCTAGGGGTATAAAGGTAATTTCGGGGAAAGGGTTAGTATAGTAATTACCCTAGGGTGATATTTAATTAGTTAAATAAGGTTATTAATTAGTCAAAATGGGTCAAATCTCGGTGGTCAAAACCGAGTTTGACCGGACCTCCAAACTCGGGTTCGAGCCGAGTTGGAGGCATTAAGGGGCACAAATAATATGATTAAAAATTAGAGAAAATAAGGAGGGGCATTATAATAACTTAATATATAATTATAATCTGATTTTTACCATTTAAATTGTGTTGAATAAGTCAACAACAATTCCCACAAAAGGGGCGCACGACTCCCACTAGTAGTGTGCTTCATGCCCACTCTTAATTCTTTATATTACTCCTAAAAACATTTTCAGCTTTACCTCACAATTCAAAAATAGAAAATAAACGTAAATTCACTATTCTAAAAGTATTCTTGGCTGCATCCATAAAAACAAAACAAAAGGAAGAATTCGTACGCCTAAGTGTTTTAAGTAAAGAAATTCACTTGGGAACAACAATCAAAGCTCGGACGAAAGGTTTGTGTGTGGGTGGGGACGTGTGGTTGTGGCTGGTTTTCAAGGCCGAAAAGGTATGGGTTTTCTTCTCTCTTGGTCCCTTTCCCAAGAGTCCCCTAAGGTTCAATTTAAGTCCAATCGAAAAACTAAGGTTGTCCCCCGTTGCATGCCCCTGTCATTAGATCCTATGAACGAATTGATGCATGCGGTTGTATGACTTTTGGTAGATGATTTTAGGAATGATTGGGATTGTGTGCAATGTGTGTTTCGGGCTGTTTATGATTTGTTATGTACGTCGGAATGTTGAATGTCATATGTGCACAAAACATGATGTTGTTCTGTAATTGTATTGTTACGGTTCACTAGAAGAAAATGGTGAGTCATGTGTTATGTAATGTTCTGTGTCGTGATGTTCATGAACAAGAAAGTGAAAGTAATGTCCTTAATGAATTGGCTAAAAGTATATGTAAAACTATGAGTTAAACGCCTAGGCTAAATATAAGAAAGTGAATTAAAATTATATGTTAATTGAACATCGTTTCGGCTAGTCAGTAGTATAAATAAAGATAAATAGATGATGCCATTTAGGGTGGATCTCGAGACCTTAAGGTCCTAACACTAAGAGAAGAAGACTTAAATTAAAAGAAAATAAAATAGGGTGAGAGAAGGGATTCGAACCCGGCTCATTGGAAGAAGCCATAAAAAAAAAAGTTTGAGAGAGGGGGGTTCAAATCGTCTCCTTGGCCAAGGGTGTGAGATACATAAATCTCACACCAAAATAAAATAATAACAATTGAGGCCACTGGGATTCGATCCTCGATCCTCTTCGCCGAATGAATGAAGTCACCTAGCACTCTAAATAATTAAAAATAAAGTGCTGCCCAAGGGATTCGAACATGGGTCCCCTTGACCGAAATTGTGAGACTCATAAGTCTCACATATAATGAAATAAAATGCAGCCAATAGGGTATCGAACTTGGGTCCCTTGGCTGAATGTGTAAAATGCATAAGTCTTACACAACATATACTTAGATTATCATGAAACACTTAGTCAATTCTGAGTAACCCAAAATGGGTAATACCATGAGTTAATGGTAAGATTAATGAATGAAAATTCACGTAATGAGGTGAGTAATTATACTATACTATGATGCTAATGAAAATACTGACAACATGATAAGAGGCTAAGCTGAATGGTGAGACAAGTCTCAACCAATCCTAAGTAAAGGTCACCAAAAGTACTCACCTAAGAGGGTGTTGAATATTAAGAGACAAGTCTCAATCACATTCTATATATATAAGTGTAAGGACATTTCACACTTAATACGTAAAGAAGAGATGAGAAATCATCTAATGAGTTATGAGTACCTCATGCTAGAAGAAAGCTTCGATGATGTATGAGTTGAATATAAATAGGAACTTTAAACTAAGCACCGATAGACTAGTTATGAGTGGTGATGCCTTCTTTCGGGAAGGGCGGAGGTTCACATAATTCTCATGAAGATGAGACTGTCCAACAAGGTGGGAATGGGTCTCCTTAAATCTCCTAGTCTTTGAAATATGTTGCCAACTGAAAGAACTAGCTTGGTTCGAACCCATAAAGCTAGAATGATTTGGTTTCACTTTGGCCAGTGACTCCCCCTCTTTTCGGTGTGGGGAAGATACCGGATTTCATGATGCTCACATGATATATGTCGGGTAAGATTGGGAGTTCCTCAAAGTATTAAGGATAATTAAATGAATGATACTGAAGGTGTTTGTGCAAGACAATCAAGAGGTGAAACCGGATTCAAGTAATGACATTAGGTCATTCTTGGTCATTGCACTTCATGTTCCCGATGAGTCTTAAATTTCATCCTAGGTATAGATGATGTTCACATCAGCCTATGAATGAATGAAATGAATAATGTGAAGTACAAATGAACGAATGAAGCAGGCTGTGTGTTTGCTAAAGGAGACCATCGGGTTGAGATCCCATATGTTAGGCCCTCACTTGAGATGTCTGAATGCTACGTCCATGATTCCAAGGTCTCATGGATATGAAATGTATACTATATGAAACATGAAATGTATATTATGTGAACCTATGTGTGTATGATGTGTGAGATATTCATGGTATGACCTTCCTATTACGAAATAGTCAAAGTCAAGAGACTTGATATTCTAAGAAAGCAACTTGATTAGGAAGAGCCATTCTTGTTCATGCATTACCGTTATGTGTTGTTGCATGTACCCATACTTAGTACAAGTGTGTACTAATTCCATACAATATTACTATTTTAGGTGCAGGCTCAGGTGGACGTTGAGGGTATCATTGCAGCTGTTCGGACTCTGAGATTTCATCCGAACTTGGTAGGTCCTCATGCATTCGAGGATGCTTTCCTTTATATTTCTTGCTTAGTAGTAGGTTTGAACTAGTGGGGTATATTCCACTGGTGTTTCTTTCCTATTTTATTCAGACGCTTGCAATGATGCCGTTTTTGCCAGTATTACTTATGACATGAGATTGTATTTCTTTCAAGTTGCATGATCTTATAATTAGATGGTTGATGTATGAGCAATTAACTTCCTTACAAATATGCATTTATATGAAGTCTATGTATACTTCAACTATAAACAAAAAGTTTTAAATTTTACGCTAAAATTAACTGTATGAATGTGATGAAAGCAAGAAGAGGCTTGTCTGCGACCTCTGAGAGGTCAACGACGCCGGTTGCGATTCGGATTCCAGAATCCGGGTCGTGACATACATATTCATTCATAATAAGGTACATTTGTAATCATCACCATCCTTATAACTTTACATCTTAATAAACCTCACAACCATAGTCAAGACATTTAAATTCAACTTCATACCACCCTATCAATCTTAAATAAGGCATACTCCAACACAACATCATGACTTAATCACAACTAACCATAGTTTGAAGTAAAGAATAGGGATCACAAGACTTACCAAGTCTCCTTCTTAGTTCATCATCAAGGTTTTTCGATCAACCCATAACTCAACCCAATTAGGGGAGTGACTTCATCACATAATGATATCCAATCGAATAACAAGGACAATTGCATCACTATTTCACAATTCAATACTAGATCATAGCTTAAGACATGATACTTAGGTAAATTTCACAATATATTTCATAATCTAAATCAACATCTCAAGAACTACCATGATAGACCTATTGAATGAACATTATACAATACATGTCAAGATCACAACCTAGGGTTAAGGGTTGAGGGTCTTCTTCTACAAATTAGAACAAACCATCAAGATTTATCATAATAAAGTTAAAATACATGTTAATACATTCATTATTTACTAAAGAAATCATAAAAAAATCAGTTCATAACTTTAATTTCGAGATTAGATAAAACCCACTTGAAAACTCAACTTTTGAAAATACTTTGAAGGAACCCTTTGAGGAAAGAAGTCTCAAAGGTGAATTAGACCCCATACCTTAATTTTTGATGAAGATTTGAGGGTTAAATCTTCCCTTTACAGCCCCCAAACCCCTTCATATCTTGGTATTCAATGGTGTCTTCCAATAGAGAGAGAAAGACGAGAGAAGGAAGAGAGTTTTGTTTTCTGAGTTTTAATTAGTCTAATGGGGTTGGGGTCTTTATGTGGGGGGTAATTTAACTTATTTAGACTCCCTTAAACCCCTAAATAATGAGCTAACCACTTAATTAATTTAATAGAACCTAACTAAAAACGTGCAGAAATTGGCAGTGTCACAGACGACACCACGATCGACGGATCGTGGATCAATCGACGGACCAGGCCCTCTTCCTTGCTGCACATCCGTCGTTTTGTTCAGAGATTATGCAGGTGATGGACTTACACAATTTGTATAAGTGTTGGTCGACGTTTAGCATCGACGCCCCTTCGATCAACACACGCCCCATCGTTTGTTTCTCGTGCGTGCACACTGCCCAGGCAGTGTTGCCTCCTACGTGCTAGGGTCCTCCTCACGGGCCCTTGGTTTGTCCTTGGGGATTCGTACCCAAAAACTTCAACCATGAATCAACTTTAACACATGTTATACCGCTTAAACAAAATTTCATGAATTTCCGACTCCTAAGAGCTAGTCAAATAGGCCAAGGCACGCTAGTACCGTCATGAGCTAGTTTCCTGACGTCACGGACGTTCTTGGACGTTTTGGTTTCTAAACTTCATAAATGACCTATATCCGTTATAATGGACCTTAAAACATTGTCTAGACCTCATGACACTTATGTTAGGCTTTAATACACGTCTTGTATTTTGAAGTGTCACAGTGGTCCACCTCTTAAAGGCCTATTGTCTTTCCATTTGGACATATCAAGTTTGGGCCACATCTTTGAGTTGGTAAGGGGATAACTCGGCCTTCTCACTAGTAGTCAACCCCATAGCATATAGAATCTTTTATATCTCATCAACGATCTCTTGGTGGTCTTCCTCAACTTTGGAGCAATAGAAAGTAATGGGATTCATCCTAGTGAAATATCCGAAGTGGGAGGCCATGGTGCCAACATATTGGTTTGCTCAGGGTACCACCTACCGATTAGATTTGTCCGTCATGGCTTGTTATTAAGTTGTGATGGCTTGTGCTTGCATAGTAATGGCTTTGTCCATTTGGATAAAGTCAGCCCTTATGTCACAATCCTTCATAGGTGGAGGATTGACCAGAGCTTGGTCATCATTAGCAACTTCTTCAAGAGGAGGGACTTGATTGCCTCGGGGAGGAGCTCTCACATTGGCAATCTTTTCATCAAGTCTTCATGTCGCGTTCCTTCAAGTATTTATTGCCTATAATCACAATTAAAGGATTAGATTCTTAGGGCATATAGACTTCAAGACTCTCGAGGCACGACATTGGATTTCCAAGAAAATGAGAGTTTCCTAAGCATCATATAGTTTCCTATTCATAAGTGTGGCACGCTTCACAATTATGAGTAAGAATCTACATAGACGTGGTTTAGTGAGACATCAACTCCATAGATATTTAACCTCATGCTCAGATACAAAGTTTGTCACATTCGGGAAGCACCCCCTAAACGTAACCGGCGTCGCCGTCCTCGGAGAGGATTAAGACTAGCCTCATTGTTTACATCATTACATTCTTAGGTTAAAAATGCGGAAAATTTAAAATTATCTATCTATCATGAGATTTACATAGACCTCTCGCATACAAGTAATATGTTCATATCGAGTATACATAGGTCGTTCGTATAAGAAGATTACTTAGTCTTCTACTTTTATCACACACACACACATATATATATAAATATATAAGATAGAACATATTCTCAAAATAGATGTATCATTTCATAACCATCTAAAGAAGAATATCATGATTGGGCATAGCCCATATAACAATATAACAAAACCACATATAGGCCATACAATCTTTATTACTCAAATGAAAAGGAAATGAACAATAGTGTCTTTAAGACTAATACACTACAATAGCTAGATAGATGGCATTTTTCTCTATGTGGTGAGGACCTACCCAACTTGGATGAGTGAGAATTCCAAGTCTTTTTCAAAGTCTTCTTAAAATCCCTTCAATGACCGGAACCTAAAATGTTGGGGAAAAGGGAGAAAATGGGTTAGCACATCACATGTACTGAGTATGAGACCATATGCACATATAATATCAAATCATGCTAAAAAGGGACATTTCATTAAAACAAGCTCTTTTACTTGAAAAGCCTTATGCACATTCAATACCCAATACAAGTCAATAACACATATTCTTTAAGTCAATACCATGTACTTCACAAGACCAACAACCTTAAGTATAATCAAGTCACATGCATAACAACATACTTGAACCCATAATCAAATACAACCCTATCATCAAGTCATATCATCAACAAGCATGAATAAGAGTTCATCACATTATAACAAAGCAAGGCCATCACTCATGACCCTCTTTAAGTCCACTTGTGCAATGACTAAGAACAGCCCCATAAATTTACTTAATCAAGTAAACCTAGAAAGAACCAAAACCAATGCCCAAGTTCACATATCATATCATTTAGAGTACATAACATCATACTTTAGCAATAGAGACCAAATACATATTTATAAGAGTAACCAACATCACATAGTGTCATTTCATGTAAGATCATCATATACATATCATTTACATTTATAAGCATATACATACATAAGAACATCCTTCCAAGACTCCCTTCAAGGCATAGTTAGTGCAATGTATAGGTAGAGTCCCATACCTCTACTAGACTAAGCTAAACCCCTTAGGTCATCCTAATTAGTGTTCATTCATTGATTCATTTTACCTTTTGGGAACATCTTGTGTTAACCGAAATAGACCACATGAGCTTATGTGGAATCCGGTGTCATGGAACCCTACACCGAAAGAAGGTGGACTACTTGCCAAGGTAGTACCAAAACATGAATATAGAAACTACGTGGATCCGCTAGCTAGTTTTCCTATGGGGGCAACATAGTTCAAGAACTAGGAGATATAGTTTGGACCCTCTTTATGATACATGCATTGTAGTCTCCAATCTCATTAGTACATTAGTGATCCTACCTTACCTATGTGGTAAGGGACACTCCTCACTCTGGTGAACTCGGTGCTAAGCTAGAGTCCCGTTTTCAAATGTCTTAAGCCTTGATTAACAATCATAGTTTAGTTTAGGTCATAGGGTCTATCCCTTATATAATCATCATCATAGATCAATAAGAATTGCATAAGTACTTTCCTTTCATTACAATTCATACATGTGAGGTTAGCACATTTATATAATCATATAATGATAAAGCACATTGATAAGTTATCACCATTCTTATAAAATATACATCTTAGACAACACCTCACAAATCATATTCAAGTAATTTCAATTCAAAGTCATACCAATCCTATAAATCTTAATATAAGGTATATGCAACACCCTAAAACGAACTAAGGTGAACTAGAGTTTCATGATTGTTTCTTGAGTTAATTTAGTTATAAAATGAGTTATATTAGTGTCCTTAGGCAGTGTGTGAAGTTTGATATGTTTGGAGGTCAAACATCCAAGAACGTCCATGACGTTCGGAAGATATGCCTTAGATAGTACTTGTGTGACTTTGTGTGTTTGAGTGAGTTTTATGTGTTCTTTTTTTTCAAATTTGTGTGGAATTTTACTAATACCTAAATGACTATGTTTAGGGTCTTAACGTCTAGGTACTACCCCAGTTAGGACCCACAAATTTCCCTAGAGAAGGGACCAAGACAAGGACCTAAAACTGCCTTGGCAGTGTCCACCAACGAGGGCAAACGACGGCAAGTGGTCCAACCAATGGCCCGTCGACTTGCCCCGTCATTTGGACCTGCAGGTTCGTCTATCCAGGACCCAAAGGAGTCTACTTTCAACCCACGAAACCCCACCAACAGACCGTTGATGGACACACGGTCGTTGGTTGCATCCGTCATGGAAGGCTGTCCAAAAACTGCTTTTCCTGTAATGACTTGGGGTGTTTGGTAAATTCACCCCAAGTCTTTTATGAACCTAGGAAGTAATTTTTAGGGTTATTTAGGTATATTAAAGATTTCCAAACCCTAAGACCTAATTTTAGACCTCATTTTCCTATAAACCAAAACCCCTCTCTCTTAGAACTCTCTCTAGAACTCCATAGAAGCTAGAAGTCAAGAAGGATCTAGAAGAGATGTTGATGGTCGAGTTCTTCATAAAAATCAGTGGGTTTTATCCTACTTAAAATATGGTATCCATCCTTGAACTCTCTTCCCTACAAGGAGTCACTTCTAGTTGATTTTTAAAAAGGGTTTTCAACCCTAGTTTCTTCTATCTTCAACTCTAAATATGGGTCTTGCATGGAAACGTTTTGAATGAGTTAAAAATGATGTTTCTAATGTTATTTGATAATTTTAATGCTAAAACTTCAATGAAAATATGTTAAGGTTTCTATAAATTTTTGGCTTAAGGATTGGGTTAAATGAGCATGAGTTGGTAATCTTTGAGCATTGGTTTCTTATGGTTGATATTTTTGTTTATCTAATGCCCTAAGGGATATTTTATGGTGAATTGTTGACTAAATTTGTCAATAGGTGTGAAGGCTTTGTAAGAATGGTATGTTGGTTTCATTTTTAACTCTTTTTATGAATTTCTCTTGGGTGGTGTGGTCCATCTTCTTCGTGGCGGTGTTTACTTGATGAATTTGATTATACTTAGTATGTATTGTAAGTATACCTTTGAAGGCCTAATATGTGAAATGAAGTGATATTGAAGATGGTCCTTGTATTGTGTATTATGAAGCTTGTATTGCATGTTTTGCTTAGATTATGCCTAAATGAAGAAATGTATATATGTGAAGCATGTAAAGTGTGTGATGTGATGAATGATGGTATAAAGCATGTATATAAGTTAAGGTAAATTAAATGACGCTTATATACAAGGTGTGTTCACATGGGCACACACACACACTTAAATGAATGAATGAATGAAGGTAAGTTAAGTAAAGAGGGGAGTTTTTGGGTGAGCACTCTTCGTGAGTTGAGAATAAGTGTTTAGTAGCTACCTCACTACATCCTAAGAGCTTTCTAAGATAGGTTGGAGGATGAATACCTTTCGTGAGTTGAGATGTGGTGTTGACTAGTTATCCTTAACCTTTATTATAACATGTTTGAGAATCCGTGGAGAATTATGCTTAGCACCGAGAGGATATGAAGAAGGGGTGGTTACACTTCGTGAGTGAGGAATTGTTCCAATGTATCTCTTGAGATGAGTAATCCTCGTTATTAGAGAATGAGTTACTTAGTATCAATATCCTTATCCCTTAACTATGCGCCCGCATAGGTGTAGCTACTAAGAAAACCATGTAAAAGCTAAGAGAATGACCTTACTCTAGGCAAGTGAGGATCCCTCATCCCATAGGGGTTAATTTCGGGATTCCATGTCTAGCTCTCATAGTCTATGTCGGTTAAGCTAACACCCATAAAAGTAATGAAAGTGCTAATTCTTCTAAATGAGTGTACTACTTAAGGTAGGTAGTGGAATGTGACACTATTTATCCATTGCACTAGGTAGGTATTCCGAAAGGGGAGTCTTGGTGAGTCTTATATGAATTAAATGAACTAAGTCTTCTAAAATAATGCACTACTTAGTGTAGGTGGTGGTATGAGGCGCTACATATCCATTGCACTAAGTAGACCTTCTGAAAGGGAAGTCTTGGTGCCAAGCCTTCTAAAATAATGTACTACTTCGGGAAGTTGGTGGAATGGGACGCCATCTACTCATTGGACTAAGTAGGCATTCCAAAGGAAAGTGTTGGTGTGTTGTTTGAGTGTTCTTCTAATGTCTTGTTATTGAGTGGTAACTTGTTTTCCCGAGTGGAGTAAGCCTATGGTGGGTAGTCTTAAGGATCTCCTTGGTGTGCATAGAAAGAGGTGTATGGGAGTTTCCTTCATGTATTACCTTGGAGAATCTTAGGATAACCTCGGTTAGGGAATCTCCTCCGGAAAAGAGTTTACTTCCTCTTGGCAATACCTTGGGAGTTCATTATTTTGGAAATAGGATAGTTCACTCTAATGTTGAAGAAACTTACTGTAAACGTTGGGTAGTTCATTGTAAAGTGCCTCTTTTTCATAAAATTATCGAAATCCTTCTCTAAGTGTTAAATGATGTTTCTAATGTTTTTTTGCTTCTAAATTCATGAATGTTTTACTTACTTGGCATGAAAGTCTATTTATACTAAAATACCCATTTTTGCATGTTTTTGCATATGTCATACTTAGTACATTGTCTTGTACTAACCCCATACTTTTCTATACTCTATAAGTATAGGCTGGAAGCTTTTGAAGACTATAAGACGAAGCTTGGGAATCTAATCTCTCAGGGCAAAGTATGTCCTCATATATTCGAGTGCATAGTCCTATTTTCTTAGTTTCAATCTTTAAGAATTATTATGTATTTCTTTTTAATGTAAAGGGCTGTGTCCCTAAGATATTATGTCGTGTCTTTAAGTTTGGCTTGTGACGATGAGATCTTCTTATTATTTATTAAAGACTTACTTTTTATATTTAATGTCGTGAAAAGTTTTAAATTCCACACTACTTTTCATGTCTTATGTAATGAACGATAGTTAGAGGGATTGTACAAGACCCCAAAGGGTCAAGTATGCCCTGTCATGACCCAAGGGTTCTCCCTAACTTCTAAGGGGTACTTTCGGGTCGTGACAGACTTTGTATCAGAGCATAAGGTTATGTGAAATACTTTAATGTCTAAATTTATCACAAGCCACATCTAGTAGAGTCTTGGTCATTGGTGTGAGTCGCGACACATCCATGGACAAGAGACTATAGGATGATAGAAGTTTCACTTTCTTCTCTATTATAATGTCGCGCCTTAGAGTTAAGTTCTATAAGATGTGTTTTCTCAACCTCTTATCTTTGTGTTTATAGGAAATGAATTCGAGAAGATCAACCGATATAATGGAGGAGGGAGGTGTAGCTAATGAGAGGATCCCTCCTAGTGTTGACAAAGTTCCTATTGTTTCCTAGAGGGAGAAAATGAGGAGGTTCCCCTTCAAGAATATCAAGTTCATCCGGAACCTCAAGAGCATCAAGATCCCCAAGTGCCTCCTATGCCTCAAGCTCCTTTGGTTGAAGTACATATGACTAATGTGGAGTTTAGGGCTGCCCTAATGAATTTGACCCAACTCATGATGGCTCATGCTCATGTCATCAATAATCATTTTGTTGCCCAAGCTAATCAAGGATGTGGACCTCAACCTAATGCTAGTACTCCGGCTTTTAGAATTTGGGATTTCATGAGGATGAACCCTCCTACATTTAATGGAACTAAGGTGGATGAAGATCCACAAGGTTTCATAGATGAGGTTTTCAAAGTGGTAGATGCTATGGGTTTGACCCCTAGGGAGAAAGCGGAGTTAGCCGCTTACCAACTTAAGGATGTGGCTCAATTGTGGTTTGAGCAATGGAGGGGTGAAAGACCCTTAGGATATGGTCTGGTTGATTGGGAGGAGTTCAAAGAGGCTTTCCTAGATAGGTTCTTTATCCTAATGTGGAGGGAGAAGAATATGGTTGATTTCATGAACCTTCGTCAATGGGGAATGAGTGTGCAAGAGTACTCCCTCAAATTCACCCAACTCTCTAAGTATGCCCCGACCATTGTAGCCAACCCTAGAGCTAGGATGAACAAATTTGTGATGGTAGTGTCTATCTTGGTGGAAAAAGAGTGTCGTACAACAAAGATTCTTAATTACATGGATATTTCTAGGCTCATGGTGTATGTACAACAATTGAGGAGTCAAAAATTAGGGAGATAAGGCAAGAGGGTAAGACGCCTAGGTTGGATGATTCTAGTCACCAAAAACCTAAGAAGAGGTTTTATCACCAAGATTATTCCATGTTAAACAAGGATAAGGCTCCAAACCAAAAATATCCAAGGTGGTGGCCATACTTTTGAGAGAAGTAGGAGTGCTACATGTGGAAAGCAACATTTGGGTAAGTGTTTTGCCGGAACGGATGGTTGTTTTAGTTGTGGTAGTAAAGGCCACAAGATGAGGGACTTCCCTATCATCAAATCAAGAGGGAAAGAGGTCAATAAATCTCCTTAAAGTGGTCTAGATCCCAATTCTCCAAAGAAGAATCATCCCTATGGGATGGGGGCTTGGAAGGATAACTTATCCATAGTTGATAGTCGGTAAGTCTTAACTCTTTATGATTGTTGTTTTTATGTTATAAGATGAGCTTATATTATTTTATATTTTATATGATCATTACTTCTTGATGAATTTCTCAAAGAATGAATTTTTGAAAATTTAGCATATTCACTGTGTTACAGTGGTGCTCACTATAACATTTCTCATTTTTGAAAAAAATTGTATTGTCATGAATTGTGGCTCTAATGTGTTAAAAAGTGATTTATATGAGCATTTTTAATGTTGGATAAGGTAGTTCCTCCATAAAATAAGGATAAGGGTGAGTTTTGACATTTTGAAGTTTATGCAAAGGTTACTTATGTTACAAGTGTGTGAAAGTTTGAATTTATGCTCCTTGATAGTTGGTGCTTTGATTTTGAATGTTTGACCATGATTGTAATGTGTTATCTGTGGTTAATTGAGTCCTTGATTGTCTTAAAGTTTTAGTGTAATTCGAGGAAAATGTTATTTTAAGTGGGGAAGAATGTAACACCCTAAAACGAACCAAGGTGTACTAGAGATTTGTGATTATTTATTGAGTTAATTTTGTTATATAATGATTTATATTAGTACTTAGGTAGTGTGTGAAGTTTGGTTAAGTTTGGAGGTCAAACGTTCGAGAACGTCCATGACGTTCGGAAGATATGCCTTAGATAGTACTTGTTTGTCTTTGTGTGTTTGACTGAGTTTTTCGTGTTGGTTTTGTTTGAAATTGGTGTGGGATATTTGTAAGACCTAAACTACTATGTTTAGGGGTTTAACGTCCAGGTAGGACCCCACCTAGGACCCACAAGGGGCCCTATAGAAGGGTCCAAGACAAGGACCCAAAACTCCATTAGCAGTGTCCACCAACGAGGGCAAACGTCGGCCAGTGGTCCAACAAATGGCCCTTCGACTTTCCCCGTCGTTTGGAAATGAAAGGTAGGCTATCCAGGCCCCAAATAAAAATAAGTCAACCCACGAAACCCCACCAATAGACCGTTGATGGACAGACGGTCCGTTGGTTGCTTCCGTCGATGGAAGGCTTTCCAAAAGCTGCTTTTCCTGTAATGACTTGGGGTGTTTGGTAAATTCACCCCAAGACTTTTATGAACCTAGGAAGTAATTTTAGGGTTATTTAGGTATATTAAAGAGTTCAAAACCCTAATACCTAATTTTAGACCATATTTTCCTAAAACCCAAAACCCCTCTCTCTTATAACTATCTCCCAAATTCCATAGAAGCTAGAAGTCAAGAAGGATCTAGGAGGGATGTCGGTTGTAGAGTTATTCATCAAAATTATTGGGGTTTCTCCTACTTAAGGTATGGTATAAATTCTTGAACTCTCTTCCCTTAAAGGAGTCACTTCTAATGGATTTTTAAACAGTTTTTTCAACCCCAGTTTCTTCAATCTTCAACTCTAAATATAGGTCTTGCATGAAACCGTTTCTAATGAGTTAAAATGATGTTTATAACGTTAGTTGATGATTTTAATGCTAAAACTTCCATGAAAATATGTTAAATCATTTTATCAAATTTTGGCTTAAGGAATGGGTTAAATGAGCATGAGTTGGTAGTCTTTGAGCTTTGGTTTCATATGGTTGATATTGTTGTTTAGCTACTGCCCTAAGGTCTATGTTATGATGAATTGTTGAGTAAATTTGTAAATTTGTGTGAAGGCTTTGGAATAATGGTATGTTGTTTTAATTGTTAACTCTCTTTATGAGTTTCTCTTGAGTGGTATGGTCCATCTTCTTGGTGGTGGTGTTTACTTGATAAATTTGATTATACTTAGTATGTATTGTAAGTGTTCCTTTGAAGTCCTAATATCTGAAATGAAGTGATATTTAAGATGGTCCTTGTATTGTGTATTATGAATCTTGAATTGCATGTTTTTCATAGATTATGCCTAAGTGAAGAAATGTATATATGTGAAGCATGTAAAGTGTGTGATGTGATGAATGGAGGTCTAAAGCATGTATAGAAGTTAAGGTAAATTAAATGATGCTTATATGCAAGGTGTGTTCACATGCGCACACACACACACTTAAATGAATGAATGAAGCTAAGTTGAGTAAAAAGGAGAGTTTTGGGGTGAACACTCTTCGTGAGTTTAGATGAACTGTTTAATAGCAACCTCACTACATCCTAAGAGCTTTCTAAGATAAGTAGGAGGATGAATACCCTTCGTAATTTGAGATGTGGTGTTCACTAGTTATCCTTAACCTATATTATAAAATGTTTGAGAATCCGTAGGGAGTTATGCTTAGAACCGAGAGAATATGAAGAAGGGGTGGTTACACTTCGTGATTGAGATGTTGTATTCCAATGTTCCTCTTGAGATGATTACTCCTCGTTAGAACAGAATGAGATCCTTATTAGCAATCTCCTTATCCCTTAACTATGCGCCCGCATAGGTGTAGATATTGGGAAAACTATGTAAAAGCTAAGAGAATGACCTTACGCTAGGCAAGTAAAGATCCCTCATCCAATAGGGGTTAATATCGATATTCCATGTCTAGCTCTCATGGTCTATGTCGGTAAAGTTAACCACAAAAGTAATGAAAGTGCTAAATCTTCTAAAAGTGTGTACTACTTAGGGTAGGTAGTGGAATGGGACGCTATATATCCATTGCAGTAGGTAGGCATTCCGAAAGGGCAGTCTTGGTGAGTCTTATATGAGTAGAATGAACTAAGTCTTCTAAAAGAACGTACTACTTAGGGTAGGTGGTGGTATGGGACGCTATCTATCCATTGCACTAAGTAGACCTTCGAAAGGGGAGTCTTTGTGACAAGCCTTATAAAAGAGTGTACTACTTAGGGTAGGTGGTGGAATGGGACGCCATCTACTCAATGCACTAAGTAGGCATTCCGATTGGAAGTCTTGGTGTGTTGTTTAATTGTTTTTCTAATGTCTTGTTTTTGAGTGGTGACTTGTTCTTCCGAGTGGAGTAAGTCTATGGTGGGTAGTCTTAAGGATCTCCTTGGTGTGCATTGAAGGAGGTGTATTGACGTTTCCTTCATGTCTTACCTTGGAGAGTGTTAGGATAACCTCGGTTAGGGAAACTCCTACGGAAATGAGTTTACTTCAACTTGGCAATACCTTAAGAGTTCACTATTTTCGAAATAGGATAGTTCACTCTAATGTTGAAGGAACTTACTCTAAATGTTGGGTAGTTCACTGTAAAGTGCCTCTTTTTGCTAAAATTATGAAATTCGTTCTATAAGTGTTAAATAATATTTCTCATGTTGTTTTTCTTCTCAATTCATGAAAGTTTTACTTACTTGGCATGAAAGTCTATTTATACTAAAATGTCCCTTTTTGCATGTTTTTGCATATGTCATACTTAGTACATTGTCTTGTACTAATCTCATACTTTTCTATATTCTATTAGTATAGGTTGGAAGCTTTTGAAGACTAGAAGACGAAGCTTGGGAATCTAATCTCTCAAGTCAAAGTATGTCCACATATATTCGAGGGCATAGTCCTATTTTCTTATTTTCAATCTTTAAGACTTGTTCCGTATTTCTTTTTAATGTAAAGGTCCGTGTCCCTAAGATATTATGTCATGTCTTTACGTTTGGCTTGTGACAATGAGATTTTCTTAGTATTTATGAATGACTTCCTTTTTATATTTAATGTCGTGAAAAGTTTTAAATCTACACTACTTTTCATGTCTTATGTAATGAACGATAGTTAGAGGGCTCGTACAAGACCCCAAAGTCTCAAGTACGCCCTGTCATGACCCAAGGGTTCTCCCTAACTTATAGGGGGTACATTCGGGTCATGACAAACTATGTATCAGAGCATAATGTAATGGGAAATAGTTTAGGGTCTAAAGACTCACAAGACACATCTAGTAGAATCTGGGTCATTGGTGTAAGTCGCGACACATCCATGGACAAGAGACTTTAGGATGATAGAAGTTTCACTTTCTTCTCTATTCTTATGTCGTGCCTTAGAGTTGAGTTCTATAAGATGTCGTTTCTCAACCTCTTCTTTTTGTGTTTATAGGACATGAATACGAGGAGTTCAACCGCTAAAAGGGAGGAGGGAGGTGTAGCTAATGAGAGGATCCCTCTCTCTGTGTTGACAAAGTTCCTATTGTTGGCCTAGAGGGAGAGAATGAGGAGGTTCCCCTTCAAGAACCTCAAGTGCCTCCGCAACCTCAAGAGCCTCAAGTCCCCCAAGTGCCTCCTATGCCTCAAGCTCCTTTTGTTTAAGTAGATATGGCTAATGCGGAGTTGAGGGCTGCGTTAATGAATTTGTCCGAACTCATGACGGCTCAATGTCATGTCATCAATAATCACTTTGTTGCCCAAGCTAATCAAGTAGGTGGACCTCAAACTAATGCTAGGACTCCCGCTTCTAGAATTCAGGATTTCATGAGGAAGAATCATGCATTAACTATAAGACTCAATAACCTATTAGGCATATCATGCATCAACTCTAAGACTACACACATAAAGACATTGTCATAGTCTAACATGATCACCTAATATAAATAGAAGAAACTTATACTTTCACATTACTTCACATGTAGGTAGATTTGGTCATACTTCACAGAATCAACTACACAAATCACCATAATACTTCAAGTAGTGCCAACAAGGCCATAATCATCATAATACATAAAGTAACGCTGAAAAGGCCATATCATTCACATAATACCGCCACCATATGTGGGCCATACCAATCACAACATAATTTAAGAGATATAATTACTTAAAATAAAGAGAATTAGGTCAGGGTACTACCAATCCATTATCTCCACTTCAATCATTAGCTAAATCATACAATTCAATACCAATAGGCCCTTACCCATGGCCATAAACATCAATTCAATACAAAAACCATAATAATCAATAAAAATAGGTTAATTCAATATAGATTTATAAATATAATACAACCTATAATTCAATTGAATAAAATTCTTACATCATTCAATAGCCCATAGAAAACTACACTAGAATTCATAAGCATTAAGACAATATCACTTAACCCATAAAGTAATCAAAAGCTAAGTTTCATCAATTACATGCGTTTATAGGTTAGTTGAGTTAAAATAATATAATTAACAACAATATAATCAATAATAATTAAAAACCTTTAATTCAATAACCCATTGATAGATCATGAAATTGGATAAGTTCATCTTTGAAAACTCTAGAAAACTTCTATGAATTTGGGCTCCTTGATGAATAGAGTTACAAGGATAAAAAACCATACCTCAATGATGTTAATCCATAAATTTGTTGAAGAATCACCACTAAAATCTCCAATCCAAGCTCTTCTTTGAGTTTTGGCTCCAATGGAGTTCTAGAGAATTTTTAGGTTATTTTGGGTTCTGATTTTGAAGAATGAATTCTTCTAATTGTTATAGACTTATAAACATGTTTAAAATACCCAAAATACCCTTTAGTAACCTCAAAACTTATAATTTGGACGTTGGGTGAATTTACCGATTCACCTTTTAACTTAATAGTGAGCTGTGCAGGAACACAGCCTCAAAGACGACTGCCCATCGACGGGGCGTCAGTCCACAAACGAACCGTCCTATCCTCAGTCGATTGGGTTCGAGCCTGGAAAATTGAAGCTTAGATCCCTAGGCTAAGTAACCATCAACGGCCTCCACCTGCGGGGCGTCGACGAGGCCACTGGTTGTCGTTTGCTATCCGTAGATGGGTCTGCCTTGGGCAGTTTTGGCCACCAACATGTGTCCTTTCTCAAGGACCATTGGATGGTCCTTGGGGATGTTTTCCTGGACGTTTCCAACCCTTATATGTTTTTATACGAGTTTAGGACCTATCACATGAATTTCACCCAAAACGAACACGTAAAACTAAACGAAACATGCTTAGACAGCCAAGGTAATTTCAAGGCAAACCTTTTGAACGTCATGGGCGTTCTTGGACGTTTGACCCCCAAACTTCACGAAACATGACACACTGACTATATACACAATAATAACTCATTTAAGGACCTAATAACCTCATGAATTAGACATAAACACATAAAACACATATGAGGCACATAGGTGACTTAGTCCTCGAACGTCTTAGTCGTCCCTTGACGTTTGACTTCCAATGCACCTAAACGCGTAGACACTACAACAATACAACATTATATACCAATTTAGGACCTTAGACCATCATGAAAACCATGTCAGGCTCTATCTTCACCTATGTCATTTTCGGGATCTTACAATCTCCCCCACTTGGACAACATTCGTCCTCGAATGACACTTTCCACTCTCCAAACACTTTCAAAAATCGAGGTTAAATTATCAGCTCATAAACATACCATATAACACACAATCAAATAGAAAAAATCAATTTCACACAATAAAGAGTATCATAACAAAACAAGAAACTAGAATAAGTTCTACAACTCATCATACTATAAAACTCACATCCTTCATTCCAAATAGAAAAAACTCATTTTACATTCATTACCATACTCATATATATCAGTTCTAACCACATTACAACAATTTTCAACTAAAGAATGAATTAATCATTTTTTTTTAAAATTCTCACAGTGAGAAGGCAGTCTTTAGAGTGAATTGTGCTTATTTTTCAAAAATGCAATTTTTTGGCAATTGGTGATAGCGACATGCTAATATGCAAGGTAAAATTATATAAACACCTTTTACAACATAATAATAGTTTCATAAAATACACAATGCAAGAAATCAATGAAATTCAATTTCAATAAGACTCCTAAACACCATGCTCATGCAACAAGCTTCTAGGATATTTCTAGCCCATCTATTTAACCATGCTCCCCCACTTAGAAGGAACTCATATCAATAAAAAGAGAAATTCAAGTAATTACCATCATCATCATCACCCTCATCCGGATTTTCTCCCCTAGTCCGGAGTGCATAGAAACGCCTCTTATTTGGAGCATCATCCTTTGGAACATTAGGAGCAACTTGTTTACCATCTCTAGTAGGGCAATACTTTACTTTGTGTCCATCTTTTCCACTTCCAAAACAACTCACGGTATCCCTTAGACACTCCCCATATTGCCTCTTTCCATAAGTGACACATGTAGGCTTGCCATTTTGAGAACCACCTCCTTTTCTCAAATTTCACCTTAGGAGCACTAGGACCATCTTGATTTCAAGCCCTATTTTTGAACCTAGGTTGCCCTTTATCACTTGAACCACTTCTCTTCAAGTTTCTAGCAATCCTTCCAAGTTTAGACTCCTCAATAGATTGAGTATACATCATGAGCCTATTTAAGGTCATATCATCATGTAGCACACCATTCTTCCGTCACTAAGTCAACGACCCCGGTCACAAACCAACTCATCTCATCCCTAGGATTAGACACTAAGGATAATGCATATCTATAAAACATTGAGAACTTCAAAGAGTACTCCTTAACACTCATATTTCCTTGATTGAGATTGATAAACTCCTGTACCTTCACCTTCCTCCTCTCACGGGGAAAGTAATTTCCTTGAAAATCTTTATTAAATTCTTCCCACTCAATAGGACCCGACTCGACCGGCCTATTATACTTTCATTGAGTGTACCACATTTGAGAAACATCCCTCAATTGATACGAAGCTAAATCCGCCTTCTTCTTAGAAGTAACTTTCATAGCCCTTAACACCTTGTACACACCATAAAGGAACTCTTGGGGATCCTCTCCCACCTTATAGACAAGAAATATAGGAGGATTCATCCTCAAAAAGTCTCTCAACCTAAAGGTCATAGTTCTCTCCACAACATTCACCCTAAGATCCATACTCATATTTACTTGAATAGTCACGGATCGGTCTAAACCAAGAAAATCCTCTTTAATCTCTCTATTATTGAATTCTGGGTGAACCACCGGAACATCATTACCTCCTTCCGCATTAGGGACTTGATCACCTTGGGGAGGTACTTGAGCATTTTTAGCACCTTGGACTCCTTTTCCATCTTGATGAACTTGCTCCACTTAAGGAGGAACTTTCTCATTCACCCTTTCCTCTTCCAACCTTCTAGCGGACATCCTTCTAGTATTCATCTCCTAGAAATACAAGGAAACACATTAAGAAGGATACTTATAACATTTTACTCTATGGCACGCCATAGGAGTAGAAAAGAAGGGAAACTCTATCGTCCTATTGCCTCTAGCCAAAAGATGTTTCACGACTCACACCGATGGTCAAGACTCTATTAGACGTGACTTGATGAGACTTTTTGATTCCTAAGACTACTTTCATATCCTATGCTCTGATACAAAGCTTGTCACATCCCGAGAGCATACCCTAGAAGATATGGCACTCTCGCAGTGCAATCGGCGTACTCCACCTCTCTGAGGTCTTATACAAACCCTTTTGTATCGTTCATCACATAGACATAGTGAAAAGTAGTGTGGAATTAAAACTTTTCACATACATTTTGTAGTCTTTAAAGTATCTTTCATATAAAACTCATAGGAAATACGAGGTCTCATTTCATCAAATAATAGACACAAGAGTACTTGGTACATGGACCATACACAATAAAAATATAGTACTACGAAGTCTATTACAATACATCAATAAGAGAAATAAAAGACATCTATGCTCTCGAGTCAAATGAGGACATACTTCAACTTCACTTGAACGATGTTACAATCCAAGTCTTGCTTCCCAATGCTCCTCACCTACCAACCACTATAGAGATAGATAAAAGCATGGAATTAGTACAACCACATGTACTAAGTATGGCATAATGCATAAAAATAATGAAAATGGACATTTACTGGAAATATGCATATTTTGATTTAAATATCATAATATAACCATAAGAACTACATTTAACACCTTAGAAGCACATAAGAAACCACTTAATCAATTTATCACATTTTTAAGGCAACTTTACAGTGAGCAATATAACTGTTACGGTGAAGTCTATTCAATTCATTTTAAACACCGTCTAGCATATAATTCCCCCACTAAAAGATATCCTAAGACTCACTTAAGCAACACAAAGAGAGACGCCCATACACCCTCTCTAAGCATGCCTAAATGATCCTCAAGACTACTTATAATGAGACACATACATTTACAAGACACCAACACACATAACATGTATAATATGACATTCTCCTTACAAAGTCTATCAAAAGACTTACGTAAGTACTCCTAGAAGAGAACGTCCATACACTCTCTTAAAGGCTACCTAAATAATACTTAAGACTTCCTAAGTGTAGATAATGCCTAAAGTATCAACCAACTTCCCTAACTAGAGTCATTCTCATGACTTCCCTAGATAAGACATGAAGAGATCATCCTTTATGCCCCCTTCACACTTTAACTAAGGAATCCTTACGTCACTCTAGATTAGGTACTCATTCATTTACATGCTTTCTAACATAATCCATTACTTCATTATTTTATTAAGAAACATTCATCACATAAGGACATTGAAGTAATGGTCATGGAGAAGACCTAGGTACTCTCACTAACATCTTCAAAGCCTATTGCGCAATGTTTAAATAGTGTCTCATACCACCAACTAAACTTCATAGAACTTCTCTAATTCTAATAGGTATCCCACATGATGAGAATATGCAATAACTGACATAGACCATGGTAGCAAAACATGGAATCCGGAGTTGTAACATACTCCGATGGAGGGTGTTCTACTTTCCAATGGTAGAACTTGGACACATCCCATGTAGGCATATGGTTCACGAATATGAAGGCTTACTTTGTACTCTAGCCTCATCCTTTAACTAGATCTACTTCCCTTACCATACTCACTCGGTGCTAGCCTTTGTTCTAATAGAGTAATTCACATTAAAGGTTCATACAATGGGGTTCCATATCAAGTTCATAACCCAATCACATTTACCCTACCAAAGAGGTCCCCTAGGGCTTCCTTACAATGGAGACAAAAAGTTCATAATGACTTTCCTAAGGAATAAATGATGTCATTCCAGCCAATCAACCTTAAGTCCATCATTCATTAGAAGAAGAATACCATTACGTCTTTTTTCTTCAAGGTTCATAACCTTACCACTAGGTTCAAGGTTTCACATAAAGGACCCTCTTAACATCATTCAAGGTCTCATTTCATTCATACATACAAGACTAAGAGGCTTTAGCATCCTAAGTCAACAAATCTCATATTCAAATTCATACATACATCAAGTAAGGGACACAAGTCACACAAGACACACTAAGACTTCACTTTATCACATATAACATATCTTATTCAAGAAGCACATAGGCACAACCTTCATCACCTTTAGGTCACCATATAAACTACCATAACATCATCAACATAGTCATCATAAGACTCACCAGTACTTGATCTTCAACCCTTAGAAACCTATCCATCCTTCATGGCACATCAAGACTTCTAATTCCCTACACTTAATTCAAAAAGGGAAAAGAACGGGTTAGCACATTAGATGCACTAAGTATGGAGGTCATGCAAAAACCATGAAAAAGGGACATTTAGTAAATAACATGCTTTTCATGAATTTTGATTAAAATATCACACTATAAGCATAAGAACAACATTTAACACATTAGGAACACATAAGAAATCATTTAAGCAATTATTCACATTTTTAAGAAACACTTTCCAGTGAACTACTTCACTGTACAGTGAATTCCTTCACTTTTACATTGAATTTACTTAATGTCACCTTAGACACTATTTAACATGTCATTCCCTCACTAAAAGCTATACCAAGACTCACTTAAGCAACACAAAGAGAGACTGCCCATACACGCTCTCTAAGCATGCCTAAATGATCCTCAAGACTACTTAGAATGAGATACATCCATTTACAATAAATCAAGCACATGAACATGAGATCCTCCTACAAAAGGTGATTCTAAGGTTCACTTAAGTGAGTTGTGAAGCGACCGCCCATACAATCTATTTCACAAACACTCAAGAGGTCCTATAGACTACCTAAGATAAAATCATTCTCACTTAATACAATAGCATACATAGAATATGACATTCTCCTTTCAAAGGTTATCAAAAGACCTACTAAAGTATCTCAAGAAGAGAATGTCCATAATTGACCTCTCCAAGATTACCTAAATAATCCTTAAGACTTACCTAAGTTTGGATCATGTCCACATAATCAATCAATTTCATTAACTAGAATCATTACTAGGACTTATCTAAGTAAGAGATGAAGTGACCATTCCTATGCCCCCTTCATGCCTTAACTAGACAACCCTTAACTACTCTAGATAAGAACTTATTCATTTAACAGGCTTTCTCAAATTAAGTCATTACATTCCTTAGTTCATTTAAGAGACATTCATCACTTAAGGACATTCAAGTAATGGTCTTGAAGAAGACCTAGGGACTCTCACTAACATCTTCAAAGCCTATTTTGGAATGTCTAGATAGCGTCCCATACCATCACCTACACTTATAGAACTTCTCCAACACTAGTAGGTATCCCACATGATGAGAATAGACAATAACCGACATAGACCATGCTAGCAAATCATGGAATCCGGAGTTGTAACCTACTCCGATGGAGGGTGTTCTATTTGCCAATGGTAGAACATGGACACATTCAATGTAGACACATGGTTAAGGAATATGAAGGGATTACTTTGTACTCTAGCCTCATACTTTAACTAGATCTACTTCCCTTACCATACTCACTCGGTGCTAGCCTTTCTTCTCATAGAGTAATTCACATTAAGGTTCATACAAAGGGTTCCATATCAAGTTCATAACCCAATTACATTCACCCTACCAAACAGGTCCCCTAGGGCTGCCTTACAATGGCGACAAGAAGCTCATAATGAATTTCCTAAGGATTGATTTGATGTAGTTCCATCCAATAAACCTTAACTACATCATTCATTACAATAAAAATACCATTATGGCTTTCTACTTCAAGTTTCATAACCTTACCACTAGGTTCAAGGATTCACATAAAGGACCTTCTTAACATCATTCAAGGTCTCACATATCATTCATACATTCAAAACTAAGAGGATTTAGTATCCTAAGTCAAGACATCTCATATTCACATTCATACATGCATCAAGAAGAGGGACATAAGTCTACCTAAAAAAGACACATCATTACTTCACTTCATCACATATAACATATCATATTAAAGAAGCACATAGGAACAACCTTCATCATCTTTTAGGTCACCCTACACACTACTATAACATCGTCAATATAAGAATCATAGACTCATATATCCACATAGGAATAATCATGTATCAATTCTAAGACTACACACATAAAGACATAGTCATAACCTAACATGATTACCTAAATAACATCAATAGAAGAAACCACATACTTTCACATTACTTCGCATGTAGTTAGATATGATTGTACTTCATATAATAAACTACACAAATCATCATAATACTTCAAGAAGTGCCGACAAGGCCATGACCATCATATTACATAAAGTAACGCCGATAAGGCCACATCATTCACATAACACCGCCATCATAAGTGAGACATACCAATCACACATAATTCAAGAGCTAAATTACAATATCTATACATAATAATGAGAGAGTTAGGGCAGCGTACCACCCATTTAATCTCACCACTTCAATCCAAGGATAAATCATCCAATTTGATACCATAAGGCCCTTACCCATGGCCATAAACATCAATTCAATACATAAATCATAATAATCAATGAATATAAGGAAATTCAGTATAGATTTATCAATCTAAGACCAATTATAAATCAATTGAATACAGTTCTTACATCATTAGAAAGCCCATAGAAAATTACACTAGAATATATAAGCATTAAGTTCATATCAACTCAATAAGCTTAACATGCAATAGACCTAAGAGTATTCATTTCTCAATTTATCAAATTTAAATATCCTATAAACCATACCTACGTGATCTATACGTTAATCGAAAGCCCATAACAATCTACACATGAATTCATTAATATCAAAGCATAATTAATTCACCCATATTTTAATAAAATTTAGAGATTTGAGAAGATCAAGGTTTCATGGAGAATTTCATTGTAAAACATCAATTATACATCAATAACAGCATATCTTAAGCTTTGAAAACGTTTCATGCAAGAACCAAAGACTTAGAGTAGAAATTGGACTTTTTCATCTTTTTTCATCTTTGAAAATCATCTTTGGAATTGGCTCTAAGGTGATAGAAAGCCTTAGATGAAGAACTCACATACCTTATTAGTAGAATCCAATGATAATTGAAGAAGAAACTTCATTGAATACCCATCTTCAAGATCCATCTTCACTTTGAGCTCTCATGGAGATTTTTGGAGAAACATTAGGAGGGAAAAGGTTTTGATCTAAGTCCTAGGGTTTAAATGAGAGTTTAATGACTTCTATACTTTTAAAATACCCATAAACACCTAAAACAACCGTCCTCCTATTTTTAATAGGCTTGGTCTGAATTTCCAACTTCAACCCTAACATTACAGTGAAGCTGCGCAGGAACTGCCTCACAAACGGAGGGACCATAGACGACCCGTCCTATGACAAACGGACGTCCTTCTGGTCCATGGTCTGGTACTGAGGGTGGTATTTGTCCTCTCCTCTCCCATGCCTAAGTTCCAATCTACGAGACCCCACGAACGGGGCATCGAATGAACCACTGGGCGTCGATTACCATCCGTTGGTTGGGCTGTCTTGGGCAGCTTTGGCTCAATGAAAGTGTCCTTTCTCAAGGACCATTGGATGGTCCTTGGAGATGTTTGCCCGGACATTTCCAACCCAAACATGTTCATATACAATTTTAGGACATCTCACATGAACATCACCCAGAACGAACACATAAAACTCAACAAAACATGCTTAGACACACAAGGTCATTTCAAGGCACATTTTTCAAACGTCATGGACGTTCATGGACGTTTGACCTCCAAACTTCACGAAACTTCACACACTGCCTATAAACACAATAATAACTCATTTCAGGACCATATAAGCTCATCAAATCACACATAAAAACATAAAAAAGTCTTGGTCGTCCCTTGACGTTTGACTTCCAATGCCCATTACCTCTTAGACACTGCCTCTTACAACATTATAAGACCATATTTAGTACCTTAGACATCATTAAAACAATGTTAGGCCTATATATTAACCTAAGTCATTTTTGGGATCTTACATAAACAACAATCTACACTGAATTAGTCATAGGCAATCAAATTTATCATAATTTGAAGTTTAGAAGAAAACCCATTAGAATTGGAAAACCCAATGAAATTGGGTAATTTAGAAATTAACTTTTAAAGGAACCTGTTGGGGAAACAAATCCCAAGAGTGAAGAACTCATACCTAATAAAGATCATCCACAAAATTGAAGTGAAATACTAGTGAAATTGGTCTTCTTATTCGCTTTGTTCGTCTTCAATGGAGGATTTGGCGAGAGAGATGAGAGCTTTTTGGGTTTTGTTTTGAGAATTTTTTTTGGCTGAGTGTAAAATGACTTTAAAATGAACCTTAGGCATATATAATTAACCCTAAATTACACAAAACACCCCTCACTAAATGGGTCTTTTTGTGAAATCAAAATGTATAAAATACAATTATACAAATTTGGGAAGTGGCTCTGCATCGCGAGGCTAGTTCCATATTTTATTTTCGAATATAGATTGAGGAAGTGAGACTCGTGGCATGCACGGGTCGTGAGGCCAATGTTTTACAACTGTGTGTCAGCTGCGCGTCGCGCATGACGCAATCCAAATCAGGCTGTCGCCGCAGGCTGCTTGGCAGCCTGGCTAGCCATGTGTGGAGTCCTCCTCCAGGACCTTCGTGGTTTCCTTGGGGAGTCGTATTGTGAATGTTTAGACCCTCTATACTACATTTACCTATACAAGTCTTTTTAAAAGTTTTAAAAACTATATTTGACCCTAGAAAGATTCACGCAAATATGCGATGACCACTAGTTCACTAGATAGTTTTGGACGTCATGGACATTCCTTGACGTCTTGACTCTATAATTCTTCTTGGATGACTTTATACATTAATTTAGGGTCTTAAAACAGTATTTATCAACATTAGATACACTTGTAAGGCTCTAATTAGGTCTTGACTTTTTCGAGTGTTACATTATCCGCCGCATAGGGATCATTCACCCGAACGACACTAAACTTTTAAAAGGGTAAGGATAGACTCAAGACTAGCAGACCAACCAGAAATATACAAGAATCATGATGAGTTACAACACATAATAATGGAATTTACATAAATAACTCAAAACATCAACTTTTACACATAAAAGCTCAAAATTACAACATGAGGAATTTCTTTCTCACAACAACATGAGCTCAACATATCATTTAAGAGTCAATTATGCCAAAATTACTTTCTCAACATATAAACATTCTCAATATAATTTCATGAAGGCAACAACATACCAAATACACAAATAGTGCAAATCAAGCAAAAGAGCACTTTTCTATGAAACTCATATTACCATAAACCTTTTTACCATGATTATGCATATCTTTACAAAACAAGTCAAATTCAAAGAAACTCATTATTTTTCATTTTTGATAGAACACTAACCTTAATTAGCAAAGATATGAGGATAACGGGACTTAATGTCGGCCTTGGCCTCTCATGTTGCTCCCTCAACTAGGTGGTTTCTCCATAACACTTTTACGGAGGCCTCCACTTTGTTCCTCAACCTCTTCACTTGACGATCAAGGATTTCAACCGGAACCTCCTCATAAGAGAGGTTCTCTTCCACACCATGACCTTCAATAGGCAGAATAGACTCGGCATTTCTAATGCACTTCTTAAGCATAGATATATGGAAACCTGTATGAACGAAAGATAGTTCACTAGGGAGTTTAAGCTCATATGAAACCTTGCCAACCCTTTGAAAAATTTCATAGGGACCCAAATAAGGAGAACTCAACTTCCTTTTCTTGCAAAATCTAACCACCCCTTTCATAGGAGAAATTTTCAAATAGACGTTATCACCCTCTTCAAATTCAAGGTCTCTTCCCCTATGGTCGGCATAAGACTTTTGCCGACTATAGGCTTTTTGCAAATGGTTCCTTATTATATGAAGTTTCTCTAAGGTCTTATAGATTGAATCGTGACCAAGAAGCGAAGATTCGCCAACCCCAAACAATCGAATAGGAGATCTACACCTCCTACCATACAATGCTTTAAAAGGAGCCATAGATATGCATGAATGAAAACTATTGTTATATGATAACTCCACCAAAGGAAAATGCTCATACCAATTTTCCTTAAATTCAATGATACAAGCCCTAAGCATATCTTCAAGAGTTTGAATAGTATTCTCCGCTTGACAATACATTTGAGGATGAAAAGCGGTGCTCAACTTCACTTGAGTACACAAACCTATTTTAAAGGATCTCCCAAACCTAGACGTAAATTGAGCACCTCTATCCGATATGATGGACAAAGGAACCCCATGAAGGATCACTTTCTTGTCAATATAGATTCTTGCATAATATTCCGCCGAATAAGTGGATTTGTTGGGAATAAAGTGAGCGGACTTGGTCAATCTGTCCACTACCACCCATATAGAGTTATATTGCCTTCTAGTTAGAGGCAACCCAACTACAAAATCAATGTTAACATTTTTCCACTTCCAAGTAGGAATTTGGATTTCTTGTAGTAAACCACTAGGCTTTTAATGCTCGGCCTTCACTTGATGGCAATTGGGACTCTTTCCAAAAACTCCACAATGTACCTTTTTAGTCCATCCCACCAAAACACTTCTCTAAGGTCATGGTACATCTTTGTTGAACCCGGATGAATAGAGTAACAGGCTCCATGAGCTTCCTCAAGAATCCTACTCCTGAAACCATCCATATTAGACACACACAATCTCCCTTGGTACCTAAGAACACCAACCACCCCTTGGGAGAATGACTCATTCATCAGAATCGATTCTTTCAACTCCATCAATATTGGATTACGGTGTTGCTTAGAATCCACCTCAACCACTAAAGACTACTCAAAGTTATGATGTACCACTATACCACCATTTGGAGAATCTTCAATTCGAAGCCCTAAACGAGCCAACCTATGAACATCCTTCACTAGGTTTCTCTTGGTTTCTTCCACATGGGGCACATCCTATGGAAAAACGGCTTAGAGAGTCCTCTACCACATTAGCCTTGCCGGGGTGAAAGAGAACACTCATTTCATAGTCTTTCAACAACTCTAACAATCTCCTTTACCGGAGATTCAACTCCTTTTGAGTGAATACATATTGAAGACTTTTGTGGTCCGTATACACATCAACATGAACCCCATTGAGATAATTCCTCCATATTTTCAAGGCAAATACCACGGCCTCTAACTCAAGGTTATGAGTCGGATAATTCTTCTCATGAACTTTGAGTTGCCTAGAAGCATACGCTATAAATTTGCCATTTTTCATAAGCACACACCCCAAACCAACTCGATATGCATCACAATATACCACAAAACCCTTAGTACCCTCCGGTAGGTTCAATACCGGAGCAGAAATAAGACTATCCTTCAACATTTGGAAGCTCTTTTCACATGCTTCTGACCACTCAAAATTCACATTCTTTTGAGTCAAGGTTGTCAAAGGGGAAGCAATGGATGCAAACTCGTAGACAAACCTTCTATAATAACCGGCTAGGATTAAGAAACTCCTAATATCTTTAGGAGTCAAATTTCAGGCCAATTTTTCATTGCTTCTGTATTCTTTGGATCAACCTCAACACCCTCACTAGAGATGATATGACCAAGAAATGCTACCGACCTCAACTAAAACTCACATATGCTATACTTGTCAAATAACTGGTGTTCCTAAGCACTTATAAAACCACTCTCAAATTGTCCATGTGTTCATCCTCATTTTTCGAATATACCAAGATTATGTCAATGAAGACAATGACAAATGAATCTAGGTAACTTCAAAACATCCTATTCAATAGGTCCATTAACGCCACCGGAGCATTAGTGAGACCAAAGAAAATTACTAAGAACTTATAGTGACCATATCTAGTCCGAAATGCCATCTTGGGAATATCTTCACCTCTCACCCTAAGTTAGTGATATCCAGATCTCAAGTGAATCTTGAAAAAGTAACTCGCTCATTGGAGTTGATCAAATAAATCATCAATCCGAGGGAGAGGATAAATGTTATTGATTGTGACTTTTTGAGTTGACAGTAATCAATACACATTCTAAGGGACCTATTCTTCTCTTTCACAAAAATACTGGAGCACCCCATGAAGAAATACTAGGCCGAATGAAACCCTTGTCTAGTAGATCTTTGAGTTGAGCCTTCAACTCTCTCAATTCGAACGGAGCCATCCGATAATGAGGAACTAAAATGGGATTTGTATCAGGTAGGAAGTCAATACCAAAATAAATATCATGTTCGGGAGGAATACCGGGAAGATCATTAGGAAAGACCTCCGTAAATTCCTTTACTACGGGGACCGACTCAATGGGAGGAATCTCGGAGTCTAAGTCTTTGACTCTCACAATATGGTATAAACACCCTTTTGAGATCATCTTCCAAGCTTTCAAACAAGGAATGATACGACCTCTAGGAATAGATTTCCACCCTTCCATTCTAAAACGTGTTTATTTGGAAAGTTAAACTTCACCACCCTTGTTCTAAAATCTATGGAAGCGAAACAAGCATGCAACCTATCCATTCCAAAAATAACATCAAAATCAACCATATCAAGTTCTACTAGTTCAACATGAGTAACTCTATTGGGCAACATTATAGGACAATTTCTATATACTCTCTTAGCAACAACCGACTCATCCACCGGGGTAGTAACCATAAAAGGTTCATTCAAGATATTGGGCAAAATATCAAACTTTTTAGCTCTAGAGGAGTAACAAATGATAAATTTGCACCAAGATCCAGTAAGGCATATACATCAATA
This sequence comes from Solanum lycopersicoides, assembly GCA_022817965.1. Taxonomy (NCBI): domain Eukaryota; kingdom Viridiplantae; phylum Streptophyta; class Magnoliopsida; order Solanales; family Solanaceae; genus Solanum; species Solanum lycopersicoides. The sequence goes on from JAJJBR010003081.1 coordinate 46,098, forward strand.
GAAAATACTTTCAACATATCGGTCACCACGTTGGGAGAAGTCTCTTGCTCACCCCTAGAGTGGAGAGCATCGAAGCGATTCTTCTTCGGAGCATCAAAATTAGAACCACTTGCTTGAGCTTGCCCACTACCCATGTCTTGACCCTTAATTGTTTTTCCAATCCCTCACCTTGTGGCTACTCTTACCACAACTTAAGCTATTTTCCGTCCCAATTAGGAAATCACCATAATGCTTCTTGCCACACTTTCCACAAGTTGGCTTCTTAATTGGTGAACTAGTACCCCTTCCTTTTTGAGTCATAGGGTTAGACACCACATTATCACGAGCCTTAGGGAACTTTGAAGGAACTTTATTGGAGAACCTCTTCTTGAACCTAGGGTTGTCTTGTATATCAAGCATACCCTTTAAAGAACCACAATGAAAGGACCTTTCCCTATTGGCATCTCTACTCTTCCTCTTAACCCTTGTCTCTTACACTTGTTGAGCATGAACCATAAGACGAGAGATGTTCATAACCATTTTCTCTTCCACTTGTTTTATGTGCATATACTCATACACACTTGTACTAAGTATGAGTATATGCACATAAAATAAGTGAAATCGTGTTAAAAAGGACATTTTATTAAAGCATGCTATTTTTCATTTGAAAAGCTTTATGCATATCCAAGAACTCATATAAGCCAATAAACACATAACTCTTAAGTCAAGACTATATACAACATAATTGAGCACATAATAAAGACAACTCTATCATCAATGTTATAAAATCAACAAGCACATATAAGAGTTCATTACATCATAACCAAAGTAAGACCATTACTCATGAATCCTCATTAAGTCCACTAGTGAAATGACCAAGCAAAGCCTCAAAACCTTACTCCATCAAGTAAACCTAATAAGAACCATAACTAATGCCCAACTTCACATAACATGATACATTAGCATTAGAGATCAAATACATGTTCATAAGAGTGACTAACATCACATAGGGTCAGTAACACGTAGAATAATCATATGCATAACATATACATTATAGAACATAATAACAACCTCCTAAGGATTCCCTCAAGGCAAACTAGTGCAAGGCATAGGTATAGTCCCATACCCCTACCTAGGATAAGTCCAACCTCTTAAGTCACCCTAGCTAGTGTTTACTTCATTACTTCATTTTACTTTCGGGAACACGTGCCATAACTGACATAGACCACAAGATCTAAGTATGGAATCCGGTGTTGGAAAACCTTACACATATGAAAGGTGGTCTACCGGCCAAAATAGGACCAAACATGAACATAGCATCTAGGTGGATCAACTAGCTAGTATTCCTGTAGCGGAAACATAGTTTATGGATCTTGGGGACCGTCATGGAAATATCACTCTATGCCCTTTTTGGACTATGAGTCTATCCATCCCATTAGGACTATGCTCAAACCTTCCTTCCATCCTTGGGAAGTCTCCACCCCTCATCTACAAGTTCTCTCGGTGCTAAGCTAGAGTCCCTTTTTTGGAAATGTCTTTAAGACTTTATTAATGATCATTGCTTAGTTTATGTAACATCCGTGTAGAACCCCTAGAAGTAACATGGCTTGCTTGACCTCTCAGAGGTCTTATACAAGCCCATAGTTATCATTCATCGCATTGTCATATGTAAATTAGCGGAAAATTTAAAAAAAATTAGTAACACATCATATGCTAGAAACTTCATTTCATATATATAAAATATCATAAGTACATATTTAGACTTTAGTCTCTTTTTTGCCATCCTATACTAAACATCATAAGAGTACTTTAGGGACATGGACCTTACAACATAATACATAAGTACAATAATACTACACTTTACGGTAAATCATAATTTAGCAGATCCTTGGACTTAAGGATTCCTTTACTTAAGTTTGGGAATCACATATCAAGCTCCTCATCTTTTAAAGACATCCCTTAAGTATTTATAACCTACACTTTGTGTAAAAAATAGAGAAGAAAGGAGTTAGTATAAAAATGCACTAAGTATGGCAACCATGCAAAAACATGCATTAAAAATGGACATTTTACTTGAAATCATACTTCATGCCTTTTTGTGAAAATCTTCATAAAACCTTTATAGAATAAGCATTATGTCATTTACAGACTTAATATAAGCATATTCAATGGTCATCGATTATATAAAATCACACATTTCATTTAAGGCATTTTAGAACCACATTACAATAAGGTTATTTTCACTTTACAGTGAACTTCTGTCCTTTAACCCATTAGCCTCCCAAGTAACCTTGTAGTGATACTTGGTGCAATGCATCTCTTAAAGGCCACAAGGATACCATACATACAACCCACACAAGCCAACACGTATCATCATAGAAGTATAGCACATTACACACCCATTCAAGTCTAGACCATAAGGCATTACAGTGAACTCTATTCACTTTCCACATATACTAATTTCACTTCTCATAGAACCTTATAAAACTTACTCACAATCCCAATCTAAGTCTATTAGTGTAATGTACATGTGAAGCCCCATAACCTCACACATACTTAGTAAACCTATCATTAGACCACAACCCTTAACATCCAATTTATACATCAACATAGTAAGTGAAGACCCTTCATTCATGTCAAGCAATACCTTCATCATATAGTCATTAAGACCAACATAGTGCATATAAGAACAAGACCTCATCACATAGACTCGTATGATGCACATCTCCATAACAAGTAGACATATACTACAAAGTCATGCATAAGGAACATATACATAGTCACATGCATTAGAACACCTTCCTATGACTTCCCTCAAGACCCACTTGTGCAATGCATAGGTGAAGTCCCATACCCCCACCTACACTAAACAACTACCCTTCGGTTATCCTAGTTAGGATCCTTACTTTACTTCCATTGTCCATTTTACATTAGGAAAACTATAGCCACAACCGACACTAAGACTATGGGTCCTAAACATGGAATTTGGTGTTGTAGAGCCTTACACCAAAGGAAGGTTCTCCACGTATCGAAAGTAGAACACTAACATATATCCTAGCATATTAAGTGAATTCACTTGCTATATCCTATGTGGCAAGCCTAGTTTATGGAACTAAGAGATATACATAACCCTCTACATTCTCATTTGCATTGGAGCCTCATCTCATAAGAAACCATGGGTGAATCTTCCTCAAGGAATGTCAACACCTCATGTGGCCATAGGTGATTGTTCCTCCAAGGGAAGTCAACACTCTATGAGGAACAAATGGTGAATCTTCCTCCAAGGGAATACAACACCTCTCATTGTCAAGTTCAATCGGTGCTAAGCTAAGTTCCCTTTATTGAAAAGCCTTTATTACATTATTTCATAAAACATAGGCTTAAGATATTTGCTCCTCATATGCTTATAGCATATTCAAGCACTTATCTAGTTTTTAGGGTACACTTGAGCACACCTTTCAAGGCCCCTCTATTGACTAGATCATCATTCATGTGTGTGTATAAATATATGTGAGCAATCCTTTCACATAACACTTTAAAGCCACACATGTTCATACTTCATTTCATTCATATATAAGTTTACAAGTGTAACTATATGAGCCATGCTTTCATATAAACACATTTAGACACTAGGTATAATCATATTTCATCATACCGTATACTTCACATTATAGCATATAAGACATGTTCATAACATACTCATGCACTCATATTCATGTGTATAATCCCCAAACATGGGAACTATCCTATCAAGGTACACATGTGCAATGCATAGACAAGGTCCCAAAACCTTGCCCATACTAGTACACCTATCAAGTCACCCTAGTTAATGGAATACATAACATACTTCATATACATATAATATTCATGCATAGTAGTAGACATTAGTGCATATGACAATTAGCCTTTCATTTAGACACCAAGAACCTTTACTACATTGTAAGCATGCATAATGTGTGAGTGTATGTACATTGGTCAACATTATCACATAATGTCTATCAACAACACGTTGAGGCAGCCACCCTTTTTGGACCACAATGCACAACAAAACATAGAGCACACAACACATAATAACATAGGAGACAAGCTAACTTCACATTACACTTAAGACTCCTAACCTTAGCTATTCACACATTTACATAGGGGTACATAAGTAAGGGTACATAAACCATCACAACTCATTAATTGCAGCACATAAACCTATACCTAACATAGTTATACACATGCATACACAATAGCCATACAACCTAGATCACAACGAGAATAGAAAACTAGGCATGAACTTCATATTGGGTGATCATCATAACCACACATTCATATATTCATCAAATTTGGAAAGATCCATTCTTACCAATTCATCAATACCACCCAATGCCATACAAGGCTTCATCAACTACCAATTCAATATAAAAGTAAATGAAAAGAGCCATTCTTACCAATTCATCAACCCTTGATCACCGTTGATCAATACAAGTCTTTCATCAACAATTCAAGTACAAGGCAGTAGCTAAACATACATTAACATAAACGAAACCATACTCAAATCCCTACAAGATCATGATACCAACATACGCACTAAACTAGCAATTCAATAGAGAGGAGAGGATGTAGGCAAACTTATCAATTTCTCAAAGCCTTGATCATCAATCATATTTTATCAATAATTTACATGTTAGGCAGTAACTAAAGAGATAGAAATCTATACTAAATCATGCTTCATCCATCCTAGAGTTTAGATCACATCACGTACATAACATTATCAATCAATAGACTAGAAGAACCTAGATAAATTCATACCAAGACTTCATTACTTTGATCATACAAGATTCATAACCACAATTCACCATGATATTAACCTAATTCAGTAGCTACAATCATCATAACATAATCGAATTCCACATTCGTACATTATCGACTCAATGTTACAGTGAACACATAGACATATGCTAGTCTTATTCAAATGTTCATGTAATGATCCACATGGATCATTAATCAACAATGCACCATAAATATACATAATAAACAGTACAAATAAGCAATTATACGTAATAGAATCACAAATCCACCAATAACAAGCCACGATCACAATGCCAATGCATAGGCTAAAATCGAGTTTGGGAAGGGACATGGGTTCACAATGCAATTGGCTTGAAATTCACGTTAACCCCAATACATTATCATCAATTAATCATGATTAAGCCTTCGAAAATGTTTTTAGAAAGAACCCATGGCTAGATTGAAGAAGGAGAAGTTTGATCATGAAATCTCTTTGAAACCTTGAGAAAAACTCTCTAGATGGAAGATTAACTAGAGATGAAGGATCATCATACCTTAATATAGAAAAGACCTCTAAAAATTTATAAAGAACACATGGGAATCCAAGATCAAAGTTGTTCTTGAGCTTCACCTTCAATGGAGGTTTCTAGAGAGAATTTGTTTTGGAGGGAAAGTCTAATTTGTGTAGAATGAATTGGGAATGGGTTGATCACGTTTTTGATCCCTTAAATACACCCAAAAATAATCAAATAAAACAAGTAGGTTCAGGTTATGAAGTGGGGTGAATTTGTCATTCACCCCTTAAATGAGGCAGTCTCTAGGCAGCAGCAGCCTGCACCAACGGTCACCATCGACGCCCCTTTGGCCCATCCACGGACTGTCTGTTGCTTTGGTCGTTTGGGTCTTGGGCTGTTATTTGGATGAGACTTTCCCCAGGCTATGTTTTGAACGAAGCCTCCCCACCGAGGGGGAGTCAGTCAAAAAATGGGGCGTCGTTTGGTTGAGTCGATTGACACTGCCAAGGCAGTGTCTCGACAACCTTTAGGTCCTTTTTTGAGAGCCTCTTGCAGGGACCTTGGAAAGTCGTACCTTGACGTTTTCAACATACATATACACCTTAACATGTTGAAGACCTTCCATACAAGTTTCACCTAAAATGAACACGTAAAACACATCCAAACATGCAAGGCACACTCAAGACACACAGGAACGTCTCAAGGGCTAACTTTCGAACATCTTAGACATTCTTGGGCGTTTGACCTCCAAACTTAATTAAAATCGATACACTGCCTATAAAAATAATTATTAGTCATTTTAAGACTTCATAAGCTCATGAAATATAAATATAAGTATATATAGACACATGAGGCACATAGGTGACTAGTCGTCGAACATCTTGGTCGTCCCTTGACGTTTGACTCCCAATTCACCTCAACCTTTACAAACTGCCTCTTTAAAACCTTATAGACAATTTTAGGACCTTATACCCCTATTAAAAATATGTTAGGCTCTAGACACCCTAACTCATTTTGAGTGTCTTACAATATCCCCCACGTGGGAACATTTATCCTCGAATGATACTTGCAACACTTCATCACAACAAGTACTTCAATGCATCATAGAGAATTTCACAACATTCGTAACATCATAACATAGAAGTCAATGCACCAATCTTGTAAGGAACACAACTTCAAATAACTTAGCACTTAATGCAACACAAGCAAGCCAAACTTCACTCACTCATGTTTAATGCATCAAACACTTAGGCACTCTTCATGTTCATAAGAGGAACACCCTTCTCCTAATCATAACATGGTCATTTACCCTCATTTAATTAAGATCTCTTCATGTACGATCACTTATAGGCAGATTCAACAAAACTCCAGAATCGAATAAGCACTCATACTTCAATGTACATAGACCAGAGATAAGTAAACCAACTAGGAATTCTTATTAGTTACGCCTAATTCCATGAGGGTCATACTCAACAATAAAATGCTTAGTCATGATTAAGGAGGAATGTCCTTCTCCTCATACACTTACATGTATCATGATCTCACACCTAAGCAAGGTACAAGGTCAATTCCTTTTAAAATGAGACATAATCAACTTTTAAACCAAGGCATGCTCATGTTTTATTCATAGTGAAGTCTAAATGGTAAGTCACACAAAGTACATCACAAATCATAGGCACACACAAGGGTACTAGATAATCAAGCCTTTACTTTTCAAGAGTGAGCCTGCAATCATGCTTTGAAAATTCATGAAAGTCACATAGTTTTCAAGAGACTTAACATTTTTAATTTTTAAAGGGACTCAATTTTCCCATTATGAGGCTAAACATTGCACATCAAAAGTGACTAAACCAAGTTTCTTGCATTATCTCATGAATTCAAATGCACAACTAGCATATTAAGATGCACCATCAACATGAGAAAACCATAATTTGATCAAAATTCCTTTTCAAATACTTTAGAATCTTAAAAAATATGCTTAAGGTAGTTTCAATCAATACATACCAAACATATAGAGGTCATGCAATTCATACTTTATGCAAAACTCCATTCATGAACAAGCTTAATAAAAAATTATTATATTCAAGATCAAGAAAAAATAGAAGGACAAGGTAGAAATATCTACAACCTTATGACTCCATCACCATCTCCCACTTAGGGTAAACCCTATTAAGAGCAACTTAACCAAACCTAAAGAGGATCTTAACTTAAAAACCATCTTTGTATCACTTAAAAGTGATAACCAATTTATAAGGAATTACAGTAAGTCAACAAACGCATTGTAAACCTTATCATCTATGCAAATTATCCCCAAATTTTCAAGTTAAGTCATACTTGTAAGACCCCCAAAAATGAGTTAGGGTGTCTAGAGCCTAACATGTTTTTAATAAGGGTATAAGGTCCTAAAATGGTATATAAGCTTGTAAAAAGTCAGTGTGTAAAGTTTTAGGTTAATTGGGAGTCAAATGTCAAGGGACGACCAAGACGTCCGACGACTAGTCACCTATGTGCCTCATGTGTCTATAAGTGGATATATTTGCATTTCATGATCTTATGAGGTATTTATATGACTAATAATGATGATTATAGTCATTATATGGAGTTTCATGATGTTTGGAGGTCAAACGTCAAGGAACGTCCAAGGCGTTCAAAAGATAGCCCTTGAGACGTTCATGTGTGTATTGAGTGTGCCTTGCATGATTGGATGGGTTTTATGTGTTTATTTTTAGGATAAAACTTGAATTGAAGTTTTTAAATATGTTAAGGTGTATATTTACGTTGGAAACGTCCGGGTACGACTTCCCAAGGGCCCTGGAAGAGGCCCACAAGGAAGGACCCAAAGGTTGTTGAGACACTGCCTTGGTAGTGTCAATTAACTGAACCAAACGATGAACCAAACGATGCCCTGTTTGTGGATTTACGACCCGTTGATGGGGAGGAGTCGATCAACACTTAGCCTGGGAAAAAGCTCAGCCAAAGAATAGCCCAAGACCCAAACGACGGAAGCCACAAACGGTCCGTCGATGGGTCAACGTGGCATCGATAGCTGGACGTCGATGCAGGCTTTAGTTACTTCTTGTTCATTGTTTCATTAAAGGGGTGAATGGGAAAGTCACCCCACGTGCTAACCTGATCAACCCATTCCCAATCCAATTTACACAAATTAGACCTTTCCTAAAAAAATATTCTCTATAGAACCTCCATTGAAGGTGAAGCTCAAGAACATCTTGGACCTTGGATTTCCATGAATTCTTCATCATGTTTTAGAGGTTTTATTCTAAATATAGGTATGGTGATCCTTCATCTCTAATTATCCTTACATCTAGAGAGTTAATCTCAAAGTTTTCAAAAGAGATTTTTGTAAGACCCCCAAAATGTGATAGGGTTTCTAGATACTAACATGTTTATCATAAGGATATAAGGTCCTAAAATAGCTTATTATATGGTTTGAGGCAGTGTGTAAAGCTTGAGGTGATTTGGAAGTCAAACGTCAAGGGACGACCAAAACGTTCGACGACTAGTCACCTATGCGCCTCATGTGTCTATACTTGTGTATAATTGTATTTCATGACCTTATGAAGACTTAAAGTGAGTTATAATGATGTTTATAGGAAGTATATAGAGTTTCGTGATGTTTTTAGGTCAAACGTCCAAGAACGTCTAAGACGTTCAAAAGTTAGCCCTTGAGACGCTTATTTGTGTCTTGATGTGGCCTTGTATGATTGGAGATGTTTTACGTGTGCATTTTGGGTGAAAATATCATGGAAGGTCCTTGACTTATCAATGTGCATATTTACGTTAAAAACTCTCGGGTACGACTTCCCAAGGGCCCCGCAAAAAGGCCCACAACAAGGACCCAATGGCTGTCGAGACACTGCCTTGGCAGTGTCAATCGACTGAACTAAATGACTCCCAGTTGGTTGACCAACGGCACGTTTGTGATGTGTAATTGATGGACACTTAGCCTGGGCAAGTCTCAACCGAAGAACAACCCATGGTCCAATTGACTAAAGCCATAGACGACCCGTCGATGGACCTATTGGCCGTCGATGGTGGCCTGCAACTGCTGCTATGCGACTGCCTCATTAAAGGAGTGGATGGTAAATTCACCCCACATCCTAAACTGACCCTAATAGGATTATTTTGATATTTTTGGGTGTATATAAATGATAAAAAACATGACCAACCCATTCCCAATCCCATTTACACAAACTAAACTTTCCCTCCAGAACCAATTCTCCTTAGAAACCTCCACTGAAGGTGAAGCTCCAGAACAACTTGGAGGTTGGATTCCTATGAATTATTCATCATGTGTTAGAGGTTTTTCAACTAGACAAAAGTATGGTGATTCTTCATCTCTAGTTATCCTTCCATCTAGAGAGTTAATCTCAAAGTTTCAAAGGAGATTTCATGATCAAACTTCTTCTTTTTCAATCTAACCATGGGTTCTTTCTAAAAACTTTTTTAATGGATAAATCATGATGAATTTATGTTAATTTATTGGTTTTAACGTGATTTTAAATCCAATTGAATGATGAACCAATGTCCCTTCCAAAAATCATATTTAGCCCTTGCATGGGCATTGTGACCATGGCTTGTTATTAGTAGATTTGTGATTCTATTACGTTGAATTGCTTATAATTACTGTTATTTATGTGAATTGATTATGAATTGATGATGAAGGATCCATGTGGAGCAATGTATAAAGATTTGAGTATTGCTAGCATTATGTTTCTATGTGATACAGTGAATTTGATTATAGAACAATTATGTAGGATTTCCGTTATGCAAGGATCATTGTAGCTACTTCCTTAATCTAACATTATGGATGAATTGTGGGTATAAATCCTTGATGATCAAATTAATGAAGGCTTACATGAATGTATCTAGGTTCTTCTAGTCTATTGATTTATAGTACCAAGTATGTGATGTGATCTCGATTTTAGGTTAGATGAAGCATGAATCTTTTTGAGTAATGATCTATTTAGCTACTGTCTAACATGTATATTATTGTTAAAACATGATTGATGAACAAGGCTTTAGAGCATCAGTAGCATTGCCTATTTTCTCTACTCTCTATTAAATTGATAGTGTAATGCCTATGTTGGTATATTGATCTTGTAAAGATTTAAGCATGAGTTTGATATGTTAAGTGTATATTTATCCACTTCCCTAGATTGATAACATTAATGAAATATGATTTATAATCCATGCAAGTAAAATTGGTTAATGGTCTATGTCCTTCTACCTTCTAGTATGTTAATGTGTTGTACTAGTTGTAACATGACCTTGTAGTAGCTTACACATGAATTTATATATGATTATTGTACCTTAGCTACTGACCTATACTTGATTTATTGATGAAAGATTAGTAATGGTAAGTTATTATCAAAGTCTAAAGGATTTGTAAGAATTGCTCTACTCTATTTATCTACTTTCCCTATAGTATTGTAGTTGATGAAGCCTTGTATGGCATTGTGTGGTATGGTCCGCTTATGGTGGCGGTGTTTATTTTATTTTTATTATATATGTGTTGACCGTGGACTTGAATGCAAATTGATGAATATATGAATGAGTGGTTATGATGATCACCTTATGTGTAAGTTGTGCCTAGTCTTCTACATTTGTTGTGAATTTAGGTTATGTTACTATTGTTATGAACATGTAAATGGTTACGTAAGATCATGTGTAAGTGCTTCCATTAATCAAGTGTTAAGGATTTATGACTCCTACCATGTACCCGTATGTAAATGTGTGAATAGCTAATATTAGGAGTCTTAAAGTATAATATGAAGTTAGCTTGCCTCCTATGCTAAATTGTGTTGTGTAGTCTATGCTTGAAAGTGTATTATGGTCTTAAGAGGGTTGCTGCCTCAATGTGTTGTTGATGGACATTATGTTATCATGTTGACAATATACACACACACTCACACTTCATGCATGCTTAAAAGTAGTAAAGGTTCATGATGTCTAAATGAAAGGTAGTTCTTATATTCACTAGTGTCTACTACTATGCATGTTAAGCTTATGTATATGAAATTATGATATGTGTTTCCTTAATTAGGATGACTTGATAGGTGTAGTAGTATAGGAAAGGGTATGGGACCTTGTCTATGCATTGCACATGTGTACCTTGATAGGATAGTTCCTAGGTTTGGTTTCTATGTGCATGAAAATTAATGTATGGTCATGTGTGGTCAATGTGTTTGTGTGAAAGGAGTGCTCACATATATGTATACACACATACATTACTGGATCTAGTCAATAAAGGAGCCATGAAAGATGTGCTCAAGTGTATCCTTAACTAGAAAGTGCTAACGTATATGCTATGTCCATGTGAAAGGATTTCCCACATTATTTAGGTTGATGAACTCTCATCTATGATCTATGATATAAGCATATGAGGCATGAATCTCCTAAGCCTATGTTTTATCATGAAATGATAATGAAGGCTTTTTAATAAAGGGAACTTAGCTTAGCACCGAGTGAACTTGTACATGAGGGGGTGGCACCTTCCTAAGGAGAGAAGGCTAAAGGGTCCACTAACGGACCTCACGGGGTGTATATCCTCATGACCCAAAAGGGGTGTAAAGTGATGTTTCCATAATGGCCCCCAAGTTCCATAAAATATGCTTGCCACATAGGATCTAGCAAGTGATATCACCTCATATGATAGCATGATACTCATGTCTTACTTTGGCAAGTAAGATGCCCTCTTTTTGGTGTGAGGGGATGACTCAAAATTCCATGTTTAGCACCCATGGTCTTAGTGTTGGTTAAGGCTATAGTTTTCCTAATGTAAAATTGACAATGGAAGTAAATGACTAAGACACTAACGAGGATGACTTAAGGGAGGTTACTTATGATAGGTTGAAGTAATGAACCCTTCTAGACATTGCACATGTAGCTCCTTAGGAAGTCCTAGGGAGGTGGACTAATGTGTATGATTATGCTTATGTCTTTATGCATGACATTGTAGTAATTGTCTACTTGTTATGAAGATCTGCATGGTATAAGTATATATGATGTGAACTTGTCCCTATATGCATGATATTGGTATTAATGACTATATGATGAAGTTATTGCCTAGCTTGGATGAAGTTGCCTTTACTTGTTATGTTGATGTATGAAGTGTTAAGGTTTGTGGTCTCACGAAGGATTTACTAAGTATGTGTGAGGTTAATGGGGATTCACATGTACATTGCTCTAGTAGACTAAGATTGGGGTCATGAATAAGATCTTATAATGACTTATGTGAAGTGAAGCAAAAGTATGTGCAAATTGATGTATCTTACTGTAATGTCTTATGAGCTTGACTTGAATGTGACTTGTAATGTGTTACAATTCTATATGGATATGTGTTGGCTTAGGTTATCTGTATGCTTTCCCAGTGTCCCTACGGTGATGCATTGCACCAAGTATCACTAGAGGGTTACTTGTGTGGTTAAGGGGTTAAAATAAAGGATCTTCATTGTTAAGGTAATAGAGCTCACTGTAAAGTGACCTCAAATGTTACTTAAATTCTATATTTGATTTTCTATGATGTTTGGCCTTTGAATGTGTCCTTACGAAGTATGTGAATGATATGAATGCTATTGTATAATGGTTTTATGAAGATTTACTCAAAATGGCATGAATTATTATTTCAAGAAAATGTCCTTTTTAAATGCATTTTTTTGCATGGTTGCCATACTTAGTGCATTCTTGTACTAATCCCATTCTTTTCTAAAACTTACACAAAGTGTAGGTGATGGATACTTAAAGAAGGTCTCTAAGGTGAAGGGCTTGATATGTGATTTCCAAGCTCAAGGAAAGGGATCCTTAAGTCCAAGGATTCCTATGTTATGTTTTTACTGTAAAGTGTATTAATGTGTACTTATGTTTTATGTCTTAAGGGTCGTATCCCTAATGTACTCTGATGTTGTTGAGTCTAAGATGGCAAAGAAACTTAAGGTCTAAATATGTATTATGACTTATATTTTATATATATGAGGTGATGGTTCTAGCATATATTGTGCTATGAAATATTTTAAATTTTCCGCTAAATTTACTATGACAATGCGATTAATGATAACTATGGGCTTGTAGAAGACCTCCAAGAGGTAAAGTACGCCATGTTACTTCTAGGGGGTGCTCCCTGGATGTGAAAAACGTGGTATTAGAGCATGAGATTTATAAAGTAGTTTTAGGTTCTAATAGTCTCATATTGACATATCTAGTAGAGTCTCGTGTTTATTGGTGGTGAGTTGCGACATTTCAAATTATATGAGAGGCTATAAGACGATAGAGTTTCCCTCCTTCATCATTCTCATATCGTGCCATAGAAATTAACTCGATTAGATCTCTCTCTTATGTTTTCTTGTCCGGTGGTTTTTTAGATGTGATTGCTTGGATGAGATGGTATCTTATATGCTTGAGGGAGAAAAGGTGAGTTAATACTTAACTTGGTTTTATGGTTTGATGAGTATGTTTGAAGGTGGATTTTGCATGATTCAATGATGAGGTGCCATTTATGGCTATGTATGAGACTTATGTAAAATAGTATGTTATGTTGAGAAATGTATGTGATGATATGATTAAAGCATGTTAGAAATTATTTTGGTTAAAATAAGTTATTTTCTTTTAATTATGTGTTACTATATGGTTTTACATGATGGTAGTCTAGTATTATGATTTGAGCTTGAAATGCTTAGTGAATACCTATGGAAGCATGCTACCCTACGAATATGTGCTTAAAATGGTTCAATGTTTCCCTTGGTATATATGTGGTCCTTGATAAGTTGTCTAGTATGGATTGGAGTCCTTTTTATACACTTGATCCTAGGTGTGAAGATAGTATGCTTGTCTTCGTAGGGTGATGATGTGCGTTTTTGTGACCTAGAAGTCACCTTACTGTAATGTCCAAATAAAAAGAAGAAATTTTATGGCAAAGTCTTTTCTATTGTTTCCCCTAATGTTGTATGACATTGGTGTCTATTGTATTGTATAAAAACCTTACGTGGTTGAATGATATGACTTAACTAGAAAGTTTGGGGATAATTTGCATAGGTGATAAAGTTTAGAATGTTTTTGAAGCCTTTATGGTAAGTTACTGTAATTCCTTTATTGGTTGATAACTAAAATCCTCTTGAAGATTGGTTGAAGTTGCTCTTAATTTGGTTTACCCTAAATGGGGGATAGTGATGGAATAGTAAGTTTGTAGATATTTTTTACCTCGTCCTTCTATTTTTGCTTGACCTTGAATCTAATGAAATTTTGGTAAGCTTGTTCATGAATAGAGTTTTGCAAAAATTATGAATTGCATGAACTTTATATGTTTGGTATGTATTTATTGACATTACCTTAAAGATATTGTGAAGATTCCAAAGTGCATGAAGGGAACTTTTGATAAAATCCATGTTTTCTCATATGTATTGTGCATCTTAACATGCTAATTGTGAATTTGAAATCATGAGGTAAGATACGGAACATGGTTGTAGTCACTTGTGAGGTTTAATGTTTAGCATTATAATGGAAAGTTGAGTCTCTGTTAAAACTGAAAAGTGTAAGTCTCCTGAAAATCTATGTGATTGTATGGTTGAAAGTATGATTATATAAACTCTTGAAAAGTAACAGCATGTTTTAGCTAAGTGTCAATGTGGTTGCTATGATGTTGTGTATTTCCTAAATATGCTTATTTGTGAAGGCTAATGCTATGTTAGAAATTGATTTTATTAAGTAATGGCATCCTCTATTTGAGGTGATGTGCTTAGTGTATTTACCATTTAGACTTCACTGGATGAAAAAACATAGCACTGCTTGGTTTAAAAGTTGAGAATTCTCGATTTTAAAAGAAATTGACCTTACTAACTTAGGTGTGAGGCTCATATACATGTAAGTGTGTTGAGGATGAGGACATTCCTCATGAACAAATAATCATGGTATGGTGAGTGTGGGGGGACCTTTTCAGTGGAACCTAGTAACAATAAAGATTTGTTAATGACGAATAACTCAATTCTATGTGCATTGAAGTTGAGTGCCTAATTGTTTCTTTTGAGGTGTGGTTGGAATCTGCGCTCGAGTTATGAACTTAAAGATGTTGCAGAATGGAGCTCTTAATACATTGGAAATGTACATGACCATGTTATGGATTAGGAGGTAGGATTTCTCCTAGAACATGATAAGATGTCTATGTTTTTGATGTATTATAAGAGTGAATGAATAAAAAAATTTCTTGGCTTGTTGCAGAGTGCTAACGAATGATTTGAAGTACTTTCCTTGTAAGTTGGTGGTATTGAATTATATGTTGATAATGTTATGAATGTGGATTACTTTTCTATGAGCATTGAAGTCCTTAGTTAGTATAAGTGTTCTAAGTTCATTCGAGGACAATGTTTCCCAAGTGGGAATATATAAGACCCCCAAAATGATTTAGGGTGTCTAGAGCCTAACATTTTTTCATAAGGTTTCAGGTCCTAAAATGGATTATGTTATGGTCAATTGAGGCTGTGTGTAAAAGTTTGACCTGATTTGGAAGTAGAAAATCTAAGGGATACCAAGACATCGACTACTAGTCACTAGGCTCATGTGTCAACTGCATATAAGTTGTATTGCATGAGCTTATGAAGCACTAAATATTTGATTTATAAAGGATGTATATTGGACTTTCATGAAGTTTGTAGGTCAAACTGTAAGACGTTCGAAAGTAGCCCTGAGAGGATCTATGTGTCTTGATGGGACTGCATGTATTGGAGGTGTTTTAATGTGTAGATTTCTGAAACTTGCATGGAAGCTTGATCATATACATGTTCATATTCGTTGGAAACGCCTGGGAAGACTCCCAATGGGCCCGCCAAAATGGCGCCACAAGAAACCCAATGGCGTGTCGAGACACGGCTGGCAAGTCTCAATCGACTGAAACCAAGGACGGTCCAATTGGGTTGGACCAACGGCCCGTTGGTGAGGTGTCGTTGGACATTGTGTAAGCTTAACTCTGGTCAAGGCTCAACAAAGAAAACCCAAGGTCAATCGACTGAAGCCAGAGCAGACCCATCTGATGGACCACTGGCCGTCGATGTGTCTGAGAACTCTGCTGCGACTGCCTCTATTGTACTGGGTGAATGGGAAATTCACCCCACGTGCCTAACCTGACCTTAATAGGTTATTTAAAGCTGATTTTTGGTGTTATAAGTGATAAAACGTGACCAACCCATTCCAAGCCCAATCACAAAATAAATTCCTCCAAAACCAATTCTCCCTCAGAAATCTCTATTGACAGGGGTAAGTCTCAAGAAACGTTGGAGCATTGAATTCCTATGGATTTTCATCATGTTTTAGGGTTTTATACTATAAAAGTATGTGATCCTTCATATCTAGTTATCCTTTCAATCTACACGATAATCTGTCAAAGTTTGAAGAGAATTTCTGATAAACTTGTTCTTCTTCAAGTCTAGCCATTGGGTTCTTTCTAAAAGAATTTATAACGGCTAAATCATGATGAATTTATGTTAATGTATTGGTTTAAACACTGATTATACATCCTAATTGCATGATGATACCCATTGTCGTCTTCTCAAAATTGAGTTTAGCCTTGCATTGGCATGTGATTCATGGTATTTGTTTATTAAGAGATTTGTGATTCTATTACGTCTGATATTGCTTGTAATCTTATATTGTGTTACGTAATTTTATTATGGAATTTATGATAAAGGATCCATGTGACGCAAGTATGAGATCTTGGAGTATTGCTGATAGTGTTTCTATATGTTGTTAACACGTTGATTTCGAGTTATTGAACAAATTTGTGTAGGATTTCAATTATGCAAGATCATGTAGGATTGCTTAAGCCTAACTACGATGAATTGTGGGTAGAAATCTTTGATGAATAAATTTAAAAAGGCTGCTAATGACTATCTAGGTTCTTCTATCTATCGATGATAATACAGGTATTTATATGATAGTCGATTTTAGTTATGATGAATGCATGACTCCTTGTTAAGTAATGATCTATTTAGCTACTAACTAACATGTTATTATGGTCAAAAACATTTACTTGATGAACAATGCTTTGGAATCAGTAGCATTGCCTATTTCTTTACACTCTATTGACTGATACTTAATGCCTATTGGCATCTTGATCTTGTAGGGATTTAACATGAGTTAAATATGTTAATTGTATATTTATCCACGCCCTATATTGATAACATTAATAAATATTATTAATATCCATCCAAGTGAAATTGTTTAATGGTCTATGTCCTCTACGTCTAGTATGTTAATGTGTTTAACTAGTTGTAACATGACTTGTAGTAGATTATACATGACTTTATGTATGATTATGGTACTTTAGATACTGCCAATACTTCATTATATTGATGAAGAGTAGCAATGTCATGATGACCAAAGCTAAAGGATTGGTACGAATTGCTCTACTGTTCTATTTTCTACTTTTCTGTATAGTATTGTAGTTGATGAAGCTGTATGGAATTGTGTGGTATGGTCCACTTATGGTGGCGTGTTTACTTTATGTCATTATATATGGTTATGTACTTGTAAATGGTTATGTCAGATAATCTGTAGGTTATGCCATTAATGAAGTGTTAAGGATTTATGACCCCTACCATGTACCCTTGTAAAGTGTGAATAGCTAATGTTAGAGAGTCTTAAAGTGTAATATGAAGTTAGCTTGCCTCCTAAGCTAAATTGTGTTTCTGTGGTCTAGTGCTTGAAAGTGTAATATGGTCTTAAGAGGGTGGCTGCTCAATGTGTTGTTGATGTCATTATGTGATTCATGTTGACCATTATACACACACATTCACACTTCATGCTTGCTTAAACGTAGTAAAGGTTCATGGTATCTAAATGAAAGTAGCTTCATATTCAATAGTGTTACTATATGCATGTTAAGTTATGTATATGAAAAGTATGATATGTGTTTCCTTAACTAGGATGACTTATAGGTGTATGTTTGTAAGGGCATGGGACTTGTCTGCATTGCACATTGTACCTTGATAGGATAGTTCCTAAGTTTGGTTTCATGTGCATGAAGAATGTATGGTCTATGTGTGGTCTTAATGTGTTTGTGTGAAATGAGTGCTCACGTATAGTTCCTAGTTTGGTTTACGTGCATGAAAATGAATGTATGTTCATGTGTGGTCTTAATGTGTTTGTGTGAAATGAGTGCTCACGTATATGTATACACACACATGATGATCTATTCAATAGAGGATTCTTGAAAGGTTGCTCAAGTGTATCCTTAACTAGATATGTTAATGTATATGTGCTATGTCCATGTGAAAGTATTTCTCACATGATTTAGGTTGATGAACTCTCTTCTATGACCTATTAGTAAGCATATAAGGGATGACTCTCCTAAGACTAATGTTTTTAAAGAAATGATAATGAAAGCTTTTCAATAAGAAAACTAGCATAGCACGAGTGAACTTGTAGATGAGGGGTGACACTTCCTGGAGGGAAGAAAAGGGTCCACTAAGTCCTCACGGGGTGGATAGCTCTATGACCCAAAAGGTGTTAGAGTTTGTTTCCATGATGGCCACCTAAGTTTCATAAACTATGCTTGCTACTAGTATCTAGCAAGTGATATCATAATATGCTAGCATGATACTCATGTCTTACTTTGGCAAGTAAGATGCCCTCTTTTGTGTGAGGTGATGACACCAATTACATGTTTAACACCATGGTCTTAGTGTCGGTTAAGCTATAGTTTCCCTAATGTGAAATGGAGAAATGAAGTAAATGAATAGGACTAACTAGGATGACTTACATTCGAAAAGTACGGCGAAAAAAAAAAAAAAAAAAAAATAAAAAAAAAAATAAAAAAAAAAAAAAAAAAAAAAAAAAAAAAAAAAAAAAAAAAAAAAAAAAAAAAAATGGGAGTACTTAGGATAGGTGGAAGTAATGAACCCGTCTAGACAATGCACATGTAGCTCCATATGAAGTCCTAGGGAGGTGGCCTAATGTGTATGATTATCATTACGCATGACATTGTAGTAATTGTCTACTTGTTATGAAGATGTGCATGGTATAAGTCTATATGATGTGAACTTGTCAATATATGCATGATATTGCTCTTAATGACTATATGATGAAGTTATTTCCTAGCTTGGATGAAGTTGCCTTTACTTGTTATGTTGATGTATGAAGTGTTAAGGTTTGTGGTCTCATGAAGAAAGGTATCCTTAAGTCCAAGTAAGCTTATTTTCTCTTTACTGTGAACTTCTCTCCTTTAACCCATTATCCTCCCAAGTAACCCTCTAGTGATACTTGGTACAATGCATCACCTTAAGGCAACAAGGATACCATACATACAAATTATACAATACAACACATACCATCATAGAAGTATAACACATTATAGACCCATTCATGTCAAGACCATAAGGCATTACAGTGAACTCTATTCACTTTGCACATATACTAATTTTACTTCACATAGGACCTTATAATACCTTACTCACAATCCCAATATAAGTCTACTACTGCAATGCAAATATGAAGCCCCATAACCTCACACATACTTAGTAACCCTATCATGAAACCACAAGCCTTAACATCCAATTCATTCATCAACATAGTAAGTGAAGACAACTTCATTCATGTCAAGCAATATCTTCATTATATAGTCAATAAGACCAAGATAGTGCATATAAGAACAAGACCATATTACATAGACTCATATCATGCACATCTCCATAACAAGTAGACATATACTACAAAGTCATGCATACGGAACATATATATAGTCACGTGCATTAGAGCACCTTCGTAGGACTTTCCTCAAGAGCCACTTGTGCAATGCATAGGTGAAGTCCCATTCCCCCACCTACACTAAGCAACTACCCTTAGATTATCCTACTTAGGGTCCTTACTTTACTTCCATTGTCAATTTTACATTAGGGAAACTATATCCTTAACCGACACTAAGACCATGGGTGCTAAACATGGAATTTGGTGTTGTAGAGCCTTACACAAAAGGAAGGTGCTCCCCTTTGCCAAAGTAGAACATTAACATAAATCCTATCATATTGAGTGAATTTGATTGCTAGATCCTATGTGGCAAGCATAGTTGATGGAACTAAGAGATATACATAACCCTCTACATTCTCATTTGCATTGGAGCCTCATCTCATGAGAAATCATGGGTGAATCTTCATCAAGGAAAGTCAACACCTCGTGGACCCATAGGCGAATGATCCTCCAAGGTAAGTCAACACTCTATGAGGAACAAATGTTGAATATTCCTTCAAGGGAATCCAACACCTCTCATTGTCAAGTTCACTCGGTGCTAAGCTAAGTTCCCTTTATTGAAAAGCCTTTATTACATTATTTCATAAAACATAGGCTTAGGATATTTACTCCTAAACATATTCAATCACCTATCTAGTTTTTAGGGTAGACTTGAGAACACCTTTCAAGGCCCTTCTAATGACTAGATCATCATTCATATGTGTGTGTGTACATATATGTGAGCAATCCTTTCACATAACTCTCTCAAGACACACATGTTCATACTTCATTTCATTCATGCATAAGTGTACAAGTGTAACTATATGAGACATGCTTTCATATAAACACATTTAGACACTAGGTATAATCATAATTCATTATACCATATACTTCACATTCTGGCATATAAGATATGTTCATAACATACTCATGCACTCATATTCATGTGTATAAGCCCCAAACCTAGAAACTATCCTATGAAGGTACACATGTGCAATGCATAGACAAGGTCCCATACCCTTGCAAATACTAGTACACCTATCAAGTCACCCTAGTTAATGGAATACATAACATACTTCATATACATATAACTTCATGCACAGTAGTAGAAATTAGTGCATATAAGAATTACCCTTTCATTTAGACACCAAGAACCTTTACTACATTGTAAGCATGCATAATGTGTGAGTGTGTGTACATTGGTAAACATGATCACATAATAGCTATCAACAACACATTTAGGCAGCCACCCTCTTTGGACCATAATGCACAACAAAACATAGACAACACAACACATAATAACGTAGGAGACAAGCTAACTTCATATTATACTTAAGACTCCTAACCTTAGCTATTCACACATTTACATAGGGGTACATAGGTAAGGGGACATCAACCATCACAACTCATTAATGGAAGCACCTAAACCTATCCCTAACATAGTTATACACATGCATAAATAATTGTCATACAACCTAGATCACAACTAGAATAGGAAACTAGGCATGAACTTCATATTGGGTGATCATCATAACAACACACTTATATCTTCATCATATTTGCCTTCAAGTCCATAGTCAACACATATATAAAGAAAATAAAGTAAACACCGCCACCATAAGTGGACCATCCCACATAATGCCATACAAGGATTCATCAACTACCAATTCTTTATAAAAGTAGAGAGAAAGAGTCATTCTTACCAATTGATCAACCCTTTATCACCATTGATCAATACAAGTCTTTCATCAACAATTCAAGTACAAGTCAGTAGCTAAACATACATTAACATAAACGAAACCGTACTCAAATCCCTACAATATCATGATACCAACATAGGCACTAAACTAGCAATTCAATAGACAGTAGAGGAAGTAGGCAACCTTACCAATTTCCCAAAGAATTGATCATCAATCATATTTTATCTATAATGTACATGTTAGGAAGTAACTAAAGATATATAAATCAAGACTAAATCATGCTTCATCCATCCTAGAATTTAGATCACATCACGTACATATCACTATCAATCCATTGATGTGAAGAACCTAGATCAATTCATACCAAGCCTTCTTTACTGTGATTGTAAAAGATTCATACCCAAAACTCAACCATGATATTAACCTAAGGAAGTAGCTACAGTCATCTTAACATAATTGAATTCCACATTCATACATTATAAACTCAATGTTATAGTGAACACATCGATACATAGGCTAGTCTTATTCAAATATTCATGTATTGATCCACATGGATCATTCGTCAACATTTCACCATCAATATACATAATAAACTGTAGCCATAACCAATTCAACGTAATAGAATAACAAATTCACCAATAATAAGCCACGATCACAATGCCCATGCATAGGATAAATTGAGTTTGGGAAGGGACATGGGTTCACAATTCAATTTGATTGACATTCACGTTATAATCAATACATTATGATCAATTCATCATGATTAATCCTTAAAAAACGTTTTGAGAAATAATCCATGGATAGATTGAAGAAGGAGAACTTTGTTCATGAAATATCATCAAAACTTTGAGAAGAACTCTCTAGATGGAAGATAAACTAGAGATGAAGGATAAGCGTACCTTAATATATAAGAAGACCTATAAAACTTTATGAAGACCACATGTGAATCCATGCTCCAAGTTGTTCTTGAGTTTCACCTTCAATGGAGGTTTCTAGAGAGAATTGGTTTTGGAGGGAAAGTCTAATTTGTGTAGAATGGTCAAATAAATCAAGTAGGGTAAGTATAGTACGTGGAGGGAATTTACCATTCACCCGTTAAATGAGGCAGTCTCTAGGCAGCAGTTGCAGCCTGCACCAATGGCCACCATCGATGCCCCTTTGGCCCATCGATGGACCGTTTGTGGCTTCCGTCGTTTGGGTCTTGGGCTGTTCTTTGGCTGAGCCTTTCCCCAGGCTAAGTGTTGATAGACGCCTCCCCATCGACGGGGAGTCATCCCACAAACAGGGCATCGTTTGGTTCAGTCGATTGACCCTGCCAAGGCAGTGTCTCGACAACCTTTGGGTCCTTCTTTGATGGACTCTTGCGGTGCCCTTGGGAAGTCGTACACGGACGTCTTCAATGTAAATATACAACTTAACATTTTGAAGACCTTCCATGCAATTTTCACCCAAAATGAACACGCAAACACATCCAAAGATACAAGGCACACTCTAGACACACATGAACGTCTCAAGGGCTAACTTTCGAATGTCTTAGACATTCTTGGACGTTTGACCTCCAAACTTCATGAAACTCCATACAATGCCTATAAACATCATTATTTTTCGTTTTAAGACTTCATAATCCCAGTACATATAAATATAAGCACATATAGACACATGAGGCAGATAGGTGACTAGTCGTCGAACGTCTTGGTCGCCCTTTGACGTTTGACTCCCTATTCACCTAAAACTTTACACACTGCCTCTTTACAAACTTATAGAACATTTTAGAACCTTAGACTTTTATGACAAACATTTTAGGCTCTAGACATCCTAACTCATTTTTGGGGTCTTACAATTTAGGTCATAAGGTATATCCCTTAAATAATCATCATCATCATAGCTCAATAAGAATTGCATGAGTATTGCCCTTTAATTACAATTCATTCATGTGAATTTAGCACGTTTACATTACAATATCATAAGAAGGCACATAGGCAACTCATCACCAACCTTATATCATTTCATTTTAGCCAACAACTAACAAGCCATATATCAAGACATTTTAATTCAATATCATACCAACCCTAAAAATCCTATCATAAGGTATACTTCAATATAACTTTATCACTAAACACAAGAAATCATAATTGAAGTAAAGGGTAATAATCATGAAGACTTACCAAACTCCTTCAAAAGACATCATCAAGGTCTTACCACCAACCAACCAATTACATCCAATAATAGGTGCAGTAACATCATTAAATAGTAATTAACACAAGAACTAGATCAATTGCATCATCATTATCCCAATTAACTTCAATTAATAACCTAGGGTTAGGGGAGAAGTATCATCATGTATTCTTCAAGAATTAGGTCCAATCTCAACAATACATTACCCTAGTCAGTCTATAAATGCATTAGAATAGATAAAATCAATCTAACAATCAATACATTCTTCAATCCCCATCAATTCATAATTAAGATCCAAGATTTGGGGAAATTGGTGAAATGGACATGATATACATGAAATTGCATCAATTAACATCAATTAATCAACAATCTACACTTAATTAGTCATAGGCAATCACTATAATGTCCCTCAAAATGAGCTAGGTTGAACTAGATCCTAACACTTGTGTCATGATGTTTTAAAGTCATAAAATGGTTAATAATAGTTTTTTTAGGCAGTATATAATGTTTGGAAGTGTTTGTAAGTCTAACTTTCAAGAACATCCAAGACGTTCGGAAACTAGTCAAAGATGAACTAGTGTGTCGTAGTGTTTTATAGTGATGTTTTCAGGGATGAGGTAAAGTTTAAATTCTGTATATAGGGTTCCTATGCATAGACTGATATAAAAAGGGTCGAAAAGTCCTAGAACGACGCCCTGGGGACCATCTCAAAAGGGTGCCCAAAGTGGACCCAAACTTTGACTACCAAGCTGCCGCGCCAGCCAGTTTTGGGCAGTGGCTACGTGTCGCGCAGTTTACACACAGTGGGTCCAATTCTTTCCCTACGACGCGGGGCTGTCAGAAATATTTGGTCCCGAAATTTTCCAAAATTAAGATTTGAAAATTTTGAGTTGTTTAAATTGTCCAATAAGTTAAGGTGTCTTTTAGGTAATTTAGGGGTGACTTATTGGCGGTTATTAGACCTTTTTAAGCCCCTAAACTCACCAATCAAAGCAAAACGCTCAACTCAAAACAAAACCTCTCCATTCTTCTCTCCAAAACTCCATTGTTGAAGGTTTGAAGGTCCAAAGAAGAAGATAGAATTCTAAAGTTTTTCTCCATCAATCTTGTGTGATTTTAATCACAATTAAGGTATGGTTTCTTTATCCTTGAAATCTATTTCTTCAAGGATTCAATTCCAATGCTTTTTCAAAGATGATCAAAAACATGAATTGTCCAATTTTATGATCTAGCCATGGGTTATTGCATTAATCATTTTGAATCATTGTTTATGGATTGAATTGATGTTAATTTAATGATTTTAATATAAAATCTTCATAAACTCATGCAAAACATAATCTCTTCACATTGGCTATATTATTGATGTTATGATCTTGTCTCAATGCTTATGAATTCTAGTGTAGTTTTCTTTGGGCTATAGAATGATGTAAAAATTGTATTGGATTAATTTATAGGATATCTTTGATTGATAAATCTATATTAAATTGACATAGATTCATTAAGTATTATGATTTTCGTATTGAATTAATGATCATGGCCATGGGTAAGGGCCTTTAGGTATTGTATTGGATGATTTAGCTATGGATTGAAGTGGTGAGAATGGATTGATGGTACGCTCCCCTAATTCATTTTATTTTATGAAATTTAGTCTTGAATTATGTTGTGATTGGAGTGGTCCACTTATGGTGGCGGTGTTATGTGCTTTACTTGTAAATTATGTGGCCTCGTCGGTGTTACTTTATGTATTATATTGATCGTAGACTTGTCGTCAACTACTTGATATATTATGATGATATGTGTAGTTTAATTATGTGAAGTATCATTATACCTATCTACTTTTGAGTAATGTCAAAGTATGTGTTCTTCTATTGATGTTAGGTGATCATGTTAGACTATGATTATGTCCTTAGGTGTGTAGTCTTAGAGTTGATGCATGATTCTTCCTACCGTGTTATAGAGTCTTATGATGGTTATATTGATGAGTCTATATTAGTATATAGGATGACCTATATATGATGTTGGTTATGGTTATGTGCTTATAGAATGATATGATATATGTGAAGATGTATGTGTCTTGTCTTGGTAGACTTATGTCCCTTACTTGATACATGTACATTATGAATATGAACATCTTGACCTAGTAAGCTTAGACACCTTTGTCTTGTATGTGTATGGATGAATGTTGAATGAATGTCTAGGATCGGTACACCTAATATGGTGCCCTTGTAAGCATGACTAATATGTGTATGGATGAATCTTGAATGAATGTCTAGGATCGGTAGACCTAAGATTGTGCCCTTCTAAGCATGACTAATATGTGGAATCTTTTATATAGAAAGAAGGTTAAGAATGAGCTATCCTTATAGACCATTGAGTGGCAGCCCTAGTGGACCCATCTATTGTAGGTGCATTATGACTAGGAAATGACTGAGAGATGGTACCTTTTCATATGCCCCTTTTTATTGAACTTACTCTATGAGAACAAAGCTAGCACCGAGTGAATATGTTATGGGTTGTAGCTGTACTTAAGAAGAACAATAGAGTACAATGTATCTCTACTTGAGAATGACACTAGAGTGCATAAAAGACCATGATATTTCTTAACCATGTGCCAATATGGGATGTGTCCTAGTTCTACCCTTGTCAAGTAGAACACCCTCCATTGGAGTAGGGTAGACTCTGGATTCCATGCCCAGCTAGTATGGTCTATGTTGGTTATTGTCTATTCTCATCATGTGCGATACATTCTAGTATTTGATAAGTATACAACGGTTAGGTAGTGGAATGGGACGCTATCTAGACATGGCACGAGTAGGCTTTAACGGTGCTAGAATGTAGGTTCCCTAGGTCTTTGTAACACCATCATGAGAATTCCTTAATGAATGAAATGTCTTCTATTTGACTTAATGAATGATTATTACTTTAGATAATGTATGTTGACTAGGATGTGCTCTATCTAGGGTAGCTTTGAGGGTTGCTTTGGTAAGCTTAAAGAGGGTTTATGGGCGGTCTGTTCTTTTCCTACTTTCAGTAACCTTAGGTGGGGAGTTAATGAAAGTAAAAGGGAAAAACCTTATCTTAGGTAGTCTTAAGGATTGTTTCGGTAGGCTTGAAGAGGGTGTATGGGAGGTCTCTTCTTGTCTTACTTAAGTAAGTCTTAGAATAACCTTTGTGGGAGTTGTACACGTTTATATGGTTGAAGTGGTGTTGATGCTTTATAGTGGAATATGACTTATGTGTATGTGTGTTGACTTTTAAGTGACTATTGTACTTGTCTTAAAAGTTTTTCTCAAAAAGAGCATGTTTTATATAAAAGTCCATTTATCATGATTTTATGCATTATCCCATAGTAAGTACAACTCTTTGTACTAACTCCATACATTTTGTCTATCTCTAATGGTGTAGGGGACATTTGAGAGGAATCTTGAAGTGGATGCTTGGATTAGTGTTCATTCAAGAAAAGAGTTGATATGTCCTCACTAGATTCGAGGACATCTTGATGTTTAAATTTCCTTATTGAAAGTATTGTAATAGACTTAGCTATTTTGTATATTATAAAGTATGGGTCGTGTCCCAATATATTAATGTGTCTAAGATGGCAACTTTGAGACATAGCCTTTCATTATATTGTTCTATGAAAGAGATATTTTTGAAGTATTATTATTTCATCTGAAAAGTTTTAATTCCGTACTATTTTTCATACATGTATGCAACGACCTGTGTTAAAGGGCTTGTACAAGACATCCAAGAGGTCAAGTACAAACGTGTTCCGATTCGAGAATGCCTTAACTTCTAGGGGATACTCTAGGGTGAATACTATGGAGAGTGCTATGACCTCTAGATTGAGGGACTTTGTGAGGATGAATCCTCCTATCTTCGTTGGTTCTAAGGTATGAGAAGACCCCACGATTTCTTGGATGAGGTGTATAAGATAGTGCATGCTATGGGAGTGACTTCTAGGGAAAAAGTGGAGTTAGCTTCGTATCAATTGAAAGATCTTGCTCAAGTATGGTTTACTCAATGGAAGGATAGTAGACCGGTTGAATCGGGTACCTTAGAGTGGGAAGAATTTAAGGAAGCATTCTTAGAAAGGTACTTTCCCCGTGAGAAGTGGGATGTTAAGATTGAGGAATTTATAAACCTTAGTCAAGGTATCATGAGTATTGAGGAGTATTCCTTAAAGTTTATCCTATTGTCTAAGTATGTTCCGTCCTTGGTGTCTAACCCTAGGGATGAGATGAGTAGGTTTTTGACCGGTGTTTCGGATATTGTGAGGGAAGAGTGTTGTACAGTCATGCTCCATGGTGACATGACTCTATCTAGGCTTATGGTGTATGCTCAATCCATTGAAGAGTCTAAACGTGGGAGGAGAAGTAGAGATGCTAAGAGGGGATAAACCGATGAACAAGTTCAACCTAAGTTTGAGAAGAGGGTTCAAAATCAAGATGGTTCTTGTGCTCCTAAGGCTAATTATGAGAAAGGTGGTGGTTCCCAAGTGGTTAAGACTACTTATTCTACTTGTGGGAAGAAGCACTTTGGGAAGTGTCTAGCCGGTACTAGTGGGTGCTTTGGTTGTGGGAAAGATGATCACAAGGTGAGATATGGTCCTACTATTGTGGCTAGATGAAGAGAGGCCAAGCAAGTTCCTCCCAATACTCCCGATGGTGGTGCTCCAAATAGGAATCACTTCTATTATCTCCGAGCCAAATTAACAAAAACGGATTATGATGATGATGCCGGTAAGTTATAGTTTTCTCTCTTTAGTTATATGCGTTCCTTCTAAGTGAGGGAGTATGGTGAGTAGTAGAACGGTGAATTGTCGTCTCATCTCTTATATTCAATTCAATCTTAAGAGATAGAATGTCATAATAGCATGTTGCATGTTGCATTGTATTTTAGGAGTCTAGTTGAAATTGAATTTCATTTATTCCTTGCATTGTGCATTTCATGTAGTTATGATTATGTTTTAAATTGAGTTTATATGGTTTTATCTCTCATATTGTCATGTTTACATCATAAATTGCTTAAGATATGCATTTTTTTGAAATTTGAGATGATTCACTATAAAGAATTGGTGCTCACTGTAAAGATTTTGAAATTTTGACTAAAATATTCTTTCATGAAAAATGGTTGTGATGTGTATAGAATTGTTGTATATGAGCATCATAATATGTGGATAAGGAACTTCCTCCTATATGAAATGAAAATGTGAGTCTTATTGCATGATGAGTTGTAGATGTAGTTCCTACCTTGTTGTGTTCCGAGTCTCTTTGTCATGTGGAGTTAATGTTCCTCCTATTTATTTTTATGGTATACTGTGTGGTATGTTTATGATCTGCTAGTCTTTGAGTTTTAACTCTTAAAAATGTTCAAAGTGTTGCTAGTGTCATTCGAGGACGAATGTTGTCCAAGTGGGGGAGATTGTAAAGTTCCTCAAAATGAGCTAGTTTTAACTAGATCCTAACACTTGTGTCATGATGTTTTAAAGTCATAAAATTATTAATAATAGTGTTCTTAGGCAGTATATAAAGTTTGGAAGTGTTTGGAAGTCAAACGTCCAGGACGTTCGAAGTCGAAGTTGAACTAGTGTATCGTAGTGTTTTGTAATGATGTTTTGGGGGATTATTTAAAGGTGAAATTCAGTACCAAGGGTTCCTATGCGTAGCCTGATATACAAAGGGTCAAAACGTTCGAGAACGAAGCCTCGGGGACCATCAGAATGGGTCCCCAAAGTGGACCCAAACTTGGACTGCCAAGCTGCCGCACCAGCCAATTTTGGGCAGTGGCTGCGCATCGCGCAGCTGACACGCAGTGGGGAAAATTTATGCCCTGTGACGCGGGGCTGTCATGAACCATTCTGTCCCAAAATTTTCCAAAAATAAGATTTGAAAATGCCTCCGCGACGCGCAGTGAACTTCCAGATTTGTTGTGTCGTTTTTAAGTACAATTTGAGTTGGTTAAATTGTTCAATAAGTTCAGGGGTCTTTTGGGTAATTTAGGGGTGACTTATTGACGGTTATTAGAACTTTTAAAACCCCTAAACTCACCAATCAAAACAAAACCCTCAAATCAAAACAAAACCTATCTATTCTTCTCTCAAAAACTCCATTGTTGAAGGTTTGAAGCTCCAAGGAAGAAGATAGATTTCTCAAAAAAAAATCCACCAATCTTGTGAAATTTTCAATTCAATTAAGGTATGGTTTCTTCATCGTTGAAATCTCTTTCTTCAAGGAGTCAATTCCAATGATTTTTCATAGATGATCAAAAATATGAATTGTCCAATTTTATGATCTAGCCATGGGATATTGCATTAAACATTTTGAATCATTGTTTATGGATTAAATTGATGTTAATTTTATGATTTTATCCTAAAATCTCCATAAACCAATGCAAAACATAATCTATTCAAATTGGCTATATTATGGATGTTATGATCTTCTCTCAATGCTTATGAATTCTAGTGTAGTTTTCTTTGGGCTATAAAATGATGTCAGAATTGTATTGATTAATGTATAGTCTGTCATAGATTGATAAATTCATATTGAATTGACCTAGATTCATTGAGTATTATGATTTTCTGTTACACCACCAAAATGAGCTAGGTTGAGCTAGATCCTAACACTTGTGTCATATGTTTTAACGTCACAAAATGGTTTAAATAGTGTTCATAGTCAATATATAAAGTTTGGAAGTGTTTGTAGGTCAAACGTCCAAGAACGTCCAAGACGTTCGAAAACTAGTTGAAGTTGAACTAGTGTGTCGTACTATTTTGTAGTGATGTTTTGGGGGATGGTTTGAAGGTGAAATTCAGTATCGAGAGTTCCCACGCGTAGCCTGACATACAAAGGGTCGAAACGTTTGGGAACGATGCCCCGGGGACCATCAAAAGGGTCCCCGAGGAGGACCCAAACATTGGACAAAAGGCTGTCCAAAGCAGCGAGCAAGTCCAATAAATGACCCTTGATCTCGCGACGCGCCCTGGACACGCACCTCACTGCCTCAGAAATTATTTGGGGCAGAATTGGGAGGCTGCTCCACGACGCGCAGCCCACTCCCAGATCATGTAGCATTGTTTTTAAGTCAAATTTGAGTTGGTTAAGTTGTCCAAAAAATGTAGGGGTCTTTTGGGTAATTTAGAGGGATATTATGGACGGTTATTAGACCTATTTAAGACCCTAACCTCACCAATTAAAGCAAAAACCTCAACTCAAAACAAAACCTCTCCATTCACTCTCTCCAAAAACTAAATTGTTGAAGGTTGAAGGTCCAAGGAAGAAGATAGGTTTCTCAAGTTTTTCTTCATAAATCTTGTGGGCTTTTCATCAAAATTAAGGTATGGTTATTCATCCTTGAAACATCTTTCTTGAAGGAGTCAATTCCAATGATTTTCAAAGATGATCAAAAACATGAATTCTCCAATTTTGTGATCTAGCCATGGGTTCTTGCAGAAATGGTTTTGAATCAATGTTTTAGAATTGAATTGATGTTAATGCAATGTTTTAAAGCTATAATTCTTATGAACCAATGCAAGCCATGCAAATTCCTATTTTATCTATTTTATGGGTTAAGTGATAATGTATCTATACTTATGAATTAATGAGTAGTTTCTTATGGGCTTTCTAATGATGTAAGAATTGTATTCAATTGATGTCTAATTGGTCTGAAATTGTTTAATCTATATCGAATTGACCTAGTTTCATCTAGTATTATGATTTATATTTTGAATTGATGTTCATGGCCATGGGTAAGGGCCTTATAGTATTGAATTGGATGATTTAGACATGGATTGAAGTGGTGAGAATGGATTGGTGGTACGCTACCCTAATTCTCTTTATTTTATGTTAATTAGACTTCAATTATGTTGTGATTGGTATGGTCCACTTATGATAGCGGTGTTATGTGATTGATGTGGCCTTGTCGGCGTTATTTTAAGCATATTGATAATCATGGCCTTGTCGGCACTACTTGAAGTATTATGATGATTTGTGTAATTGATTATGTGAAGTATGATCATATCTACCTATATGTGAAGTAATGTGAAAATATGTGTTATTCTATTTGATGTTAGGTGATCATGTTAGACTAGTGACTATATGTTCATGTGTGTAGTCTTAGAGTTGATACATGATTATTCCTACTTGACTATATGAGTATATGATGGTTATATTGATGATGTTATATTAATGTATAGGATGACATAAAAATGGTAAGTTTCATTCCTAAGTGCTTTAAAGAATGATATGCTATATGTGCTATTGTGAAGTAATGATGTGTCCTATTTTGGTAGATTATGTCCCTTACTTGATAAATGTATATGATGAATATGAACATCTTGACTTAGTAGGCTTATGCATCTTTGTCTTGTATGTGTATGGATGAATGTTTAATGAAAGTCTTGGATCGGTAGACCTAAGATGGTGCCCTTCTACGCATGACTAATATGTGGAATCTTCTATATAGAAAGAAGGTTTAGAATGAGCTATCCTTATAGACCATTGAATGGCAGCCCTAGTGGACCCATCTTTGGTAGGTGCATTATTACTAGGTAAGGACTAAGAGATGGTACCTTTTCATATGTCCCTTATATTGAACTTACTCTATGAAAACAAAGGCTAGCACCGAGTGAATATGTTATGGTTTGTAGCTCTACTTAAGAAGGAGACTAGAGTACAGTGTACCTCTACTTGAGAAGGAGACTAGAGTAAATAAAAGACCTTGATATTCCTTAACCATGTTCCTACATGGGATGTGTCCTAGTTCTACCATTGTCAAGTAGAACACCCTCCATCCGAGTAGGTTTATGACACCGGATTCAATGTCTAGCTAGTATTGTCTATGTCGGTTATTTTTTATTCTCATCATGAGGGATACATGCTAGTGTTGGATAAGTTCTAGAAAGTTTAGGTAGTTGAATGGGTCGCTATCTAGACATTGCACGACTAGATTTTGAAGATATTAGTATGTGAGTCCCTAGTTCTTTCCAAGACCATTATGTGAAGTCTATAATGAATTGAATTAATGAACGATCACGACTTTAGATAATATATGATTAATAGAATGTGCTCTATCTAGGGTACCTTTGAGGGTTGCTTAGGTAAGCTTGAAGAGGGTGTATGGGCGGTCTCTTCTTGTGCTACTTAGGTGAATCTTAGAGTAACCTTAGGTGGGGAGTTGTTGAATGGGAAAAGGGAACAATCTTATCTTAGGAAGTCTTAAGGATCATTTAAGTGTGCTTAGAGAGGGTGTATGGGCGTTTGCTCTTAGTCTCACTTAAGTGAGTCTTAGGATAACTTAAGGTTGGAGAAAGGTGCAAGCTAAAAGAGGTTACTGTAAAGTTAAACTTAATTCACTATAATGTTCTTCAATATTTGATAAAATGCTTATGTGATATCTTGTATGTTTCTAAGGTTTTAAATGTTGTTCTTATACTTATACTATGAGGTTTAACTCAAAAAGAGCATGTTTTATACAAATGTCTGTTTATCATGATTTTATGCATTACGCCATACTTAGTACAACTGTTTGTACTAATTCCATATATTTTGTCTATCTCTAAAGGTGTAGGTGGCATTTGAGAGGAGTCTCGAAATTGAAGCTTGGATTAGTGTTCATTCAAGTAGAGAGTTGGTATGTCCTCACTTGATTCGAGGACATCTTTATGTTTAGATTTTCTTATTGAAGTATTGGAATAGACTTAGCTATTTTCTATATGTTGAAGTATGGGATGTGTCCCAATATATTCCTTTGTCTAAGATGGTGACTTTGAGACTTAGACTTTCATTATGTTTTTCGATAAAAGTGATATTTTGAAGTATTATTAATTCATATGAAAAGTTTTAATTCCGCACTACTTTTCATACATGTATGCAATGAATGGTACGAATGGTCTTGTCTTATACCTTCGAGAGGTCGACTACGCCGTGCCACAATTCGAGAATGCCCTAACTTCTAAGGGGTACTCTCGGGTCGTGACAATCTTAGTATCAGAGCATAAGGTTATGAAGTAGTCTCATGAATCAAAAAGTCTTAAAAAGCCACATCCAGTAGAGTCTTGACCATCGGTGTGAATCGCGACACATCTATAGGCGAGAGGCTATAGGACGATAGAGTTTCCCTTCTTTTCTACTCCTATGTCATACCGTAGAGATTAATAATTATTAGTGTCCTTTTCTTATGGTTTTCCTTGTGTTTCTAGGAAGATGAATACGAGGAGGACATCGGCTAGGAGAGTTGAGGAGAATGATGTGAATGAGGGACTTCCTCCCCGAGGTGGACATGTGCCACAAGTTCAGCAGGTTCCTCAAGATGTTCAAGGTGCTCAAAGTGCTCAAGATGATCAAGTCCCTATTGTGGAAGGAGATAATCAGGTTCTGGTAGTTCCCCCGGAAATGGCTAATGGGGAAATTAGAGAGGCTCTCCTTACACTAGCCCGAGCTATGACAACTCAAGTGAATAGAGACATGGGGCCTAGGGTGAATGCTATGGAGAGTACTATGACCTCTAGTTGAGGGACTTTGTGAGCATGAATCCTCCTATCTTCTTTGGTTCTAAGGTTGGAGAAGATCCCCGATCTTTCTTGGATGAGGTGTATAAGATAGTCCATGCTATGGGACTGACTTCTAGGGAGAAAGCAAAGTTAGCTTCGTATCAATTGAAAGATGTTGCTCAAATATGGTTTACTCAATGGAAGGATAGTAGACCAGTTGAATCAGGTCCCTTAGAGTGGGAAGAGTTTAAGGAAGCATTCTTAGAAAGGTACTTTCCCCGTGAGAGAAGAGAGGTTAAGATTGAGGAATTTATAAAGCTTATCCAAGGTACCTTGCGTGTTGAGGAGTATTCCTTAAAGTTTATCCTATTCTCTAAGTATGCTCCATCCTTGGTGTCTAACCCTAGGGATGAGATGAGTAGGTTCTTGACCGGTGTTTCGAATATGGTGAAGGAAGAGTATTGTACAACCATGTTCCATGGTGATATGACTCTATCTAGGCTAATGGTGTATGCACAATCCATTTAAGAGTCTAAACTTAGGAGGAGAAGTAGAGATGCTAAGAGGGGAAGAACCGATGAGCAAGTTCAGCCTAAGCTTAAGAAGAGGTCCCTAAATCAAGATGGTTCTAGTTCTCCTAAGGCTAACTGTGAGAGAGGTGGTAGTTCCCAAGTGGTTAAGCCTACTTGTACTACTTGTGGTAAGAAGCACTTTGGGAAGTGTCTAGCCGGTACTAGTGGGTGCTTTGGTTGTGGAAAAGATGATCACAAGGTGAGAGATTGTCCTACTATTGCGGATAGAGGAAGAGAGGCCAAGCAAGTTCCTCCTAATTTTCCGGATGGTGGTGCTCCAAAAAGGAATCGCTTCTATGCTCTCCGAGACAAAGGATCAAAACCGGATGAGGATGATGTAGCCGGCAAGTTATAGTTTTCTCTCTTTAGTTATATGAGTTCCTTCTAAGTGGGGGAGTATGGTGAGTAGTTATGTTGTAGATTGTTGTCTCATCTCTTCTATTCAATTCAAGCTTGAAGGATAGAATGTCATAGTAGCATGTTGTATGTTGCATTGTGTTTAAGAGTCTATTTGAAATTGAAATTTATTGATTCCTTGCATTGTGCATTTCATGAAGTTTTGATTATGTTCTAAAGTGATTTATATGCATTTATCTCTCATATTGTAATGCTTCCATCATAAATTGCTTAAGATTTGCATTATTGGAAAAGTAAGCATCTTTCACTGTAAAGAAATTGGTGCTTACTGTAAAGGTTTTGAAAATTTGGTTAAATTGTTCTTTCATGAAAAATGGTTATAATGTGTATAGAACTGAGGTATAAGAGCATGATATTATGTGGAGAAGGAAGTTCCTCCTATATAAATTGAAAATGTGAGTCTTATTGCAAAATGAGTTGTAGATGTAGTTCCTACCTTCTTGTTGTGTTGTGAGTCTCTTTGTTATGTGGAATTGATGTTTCACCTATATATGTGTATTGTACACTGTGTTGTATGGTTATGAGCTGTTAGTATTTGAGTCTTAACTCTTAAAAATGTTCAAAGTGTGGCAAGTGTCATTCGAGGACGAATATTTTCCAAGTGGGGGAGTATTGTTACACCCTCAAAATGAGCTAGGTTGAGCTAGAGCCTAACACTTCTGTCATGATGTTTTAAGGTCACAAAATTGTTAAAATAGTGTTCATAGCTAGTATATAATGTTTGGAAGTGTTTGGAGGTCAAACGTCCAAGAACGTCCAAGACGTTCAAACACTTGTCGAAGTTGAACTAGTGTGTCGTACTATTTTGTAGTGATGTTTTGGGGGATAGTTTGAAGGTTAAATTCAGTATCGAGAGTTCCTACGCGTATACTGAGATACAAAGGGTTTAAACGTCCGGGAACGACGCCGCGGGGACAATCAAAAGGGTCCCCGAGGTGGACCCAAACATTGGACTAGAGGCTTCCCAAGGCAGAGAGCAAGTCCCAGAAATGACCCTTGAGCTCGCGACGCGCGCTGGACACACACCTCACTGCCTCAGAAGTTATTAGGTCCAAAATTGGGAGGCTGCTCCATGACGCGCAGCCCACTCCCAGATCCTGTAGCGTCATTTTTAATTCAAATTTGAGTTGGTTAACTTGTCCAATAAATGTAGGGGTCTTTTGCGTAATTTAGGGGGATATTATGGATGGTTATTAGACCTATTTAAGCCCCTAACCTCACCAATTAAATCGAAACCCTCAACACAAAACAAAATCTCTTCATTCACTCTCTCCGAAAACTCCATTGTTGAAGCTTGATGCTCCAAGGAAGAAGATAATTTTCTCAAGTTTTATTCATGAATCTTGTGGTCTTTTCATCATAGTTAAGGTATGGTTATTCATCCTTGAAATCTCTTTCTTCAAGAAGTCAATTCCAATGATTTTCAAAGATGAACAAAAACATGAATTCTCCAATTTTATGATCTAACCATGGGTTCTTGCAGAAATGGTTTAGAATCAATGTTTTAGAATTGAATTGATGTTAATGCAATGTTTTAATGCTATAATTCTTATGAACCCATGCAAGCCACGCAAATTCCTATTTTTACTATTTTTTGGGTTAAGTGATCATGTCTCTATACTTATGAATTAATGAGTAGTTTCTTATGGACTTTCTAATGATGTAAGAATTATATTCAATTGATGTATAATTGGTCTTAAATTGTTAAATATATATCGAATTGACCTAGTTTCATATAGTATTATGATTTATACTTTTAATTGATGTTCATGGCCATGGGTAAGGGCCTTATGGTATTTAATTGGATGATTTAGACATGGATTGAAGTGGTGAGAATGGATTGGTGGTACGCTATCCTAATTCTCTTTATTTTATGTTAATTAGACTTCAATTATATTGTGATTGGTATGGTCCAGTTATGGTGGCGGTGTTATGTGATTGATGTGCCCTTGTCGGGGTTATTTTAAGCATATTGATATTCATGGCCTTGTCGGCACTACTTGAAGTATTATGATGATTTGTGTAATTGATTATGTGAAGTATGATCATATCTACCTATATGTGAAGTAATGTGAAAATATGTGTTATTCTATTGATGTTAGGTGATCATGTTAGACTAGTGACTATGTGTTCATGTGTGTAGTCTTAGAGTTGATACATGATTATTCCTACTTGACTATATGAGTATATGATGTTTATATTATTGATATTATATTAATGTGTAGGATGACATAAATATGATAAGGGGCATTCCTAAGTGCTTCAAAGAATGATATGCTATATGTGTTAATGTGAAGTAATGATGTGTCTTGTTTTGGTGGATTATGTCCTACTTGATACATGTATATGATGAATATTAACATGTTGACGTAGTAGGCTTATGCATCTTTGTCTTGTATGTGTATGGATGAATGTTTAATGAAAGTCTAGGATCGGTAGACCTAAGATGGTGCCCTTCTGAGCCTGACTAATATGTGGAATCTTCTATATAGAAAGAAGGTTAAGAATGAGTTATCCTTATAGACCATTGAATGGCAGCCCTAGTGGACCCATCTTTGGTAGGTGCATTATGAATAGGTAATGGCTAAGAGATGGTACCTTTTCATATATCCCTTATATTGAACTTACTCTATGAGAACAAAGGCTAACACCGAGTGAATATGTTATGGTTTGTAGCTCTACTTAAGAAGGAGACTAGAGTACAATGTACCTCTACTTGAGAATGAGACTAGAGTACATAAAATACCTTGATATTCTTTAACCATGTGCCAGCATGGGATGTGTCCTAGTTCTACCCTTGTGTAACAACCCTTAAATTGGATAAGATAAGAAATGCTTAATGTGTCAAGAATGCCTATGATTAGACCAGGGTTCACACGGATTGATGCGCGTAGAACCAGACATCGAAACCCTTGCTACATCCAAGCCAACTAACTTGGGGAGTTAGTTGAGCTTGGAAAGGTTGAGTCCAACCATGTAGGGCTCTCGAATACGAAGATTTACTCGGAGGAGTCTTTACCGGACTTAAAAAGGGGAAATCTTAGGTTTGAAGGGTCTATGGGTAAAATGGTCTTTTTCCTGGATAAGGGTAGTATTGTAATTACCCTAAATATGTAATTAATTATTTAATCAATAAGGTAGAAGGGGAATTAGGCGAGAGAGGGCCGAAATTGGGCTCTTGAAGTGAAGTCTTGCTCCACCCGGGTTCGAACCTAGGTGGAAGCAATGAATTAAAGTGGTTTTTATTTAAGTTGTTAAATTAATGTAATTAATTAATATTTATTAAATATTAGCTGATTTAAAATAAAAGGAAATCATATTTTATAATAATTAACTAAACCTTATTTGACTAAGTCCTAAACTAGACTCCTAAGCCTAAGGTAACTCTCCTCTCTCACGCTCATCTCTCTCTCTCACGTCTCTATCACTCTCATTCACGTTCTCTCTGCCAAAATAACTTCAAAAAATAGTAGGTAAACCAAAGTTCTTCACACTTGAATAACTCACACAAAAATATAAGAAAAACAAACGTTAATCAATCACGTAGGCAAAGAGAAGGTTTTCCGTCGAGTGTGGTGTTGAATTTTGAGTCTTGGACGTGTGTTTGGAGAAGTTTTTGGGCAGAAATTCGAGGTTTGAACGTCAAAAAGGTATGGGTTTTCTTCTCTCTTGGTCCCTTTCCCAGGAGACCCCTTAAAGTTCATATTATTCCTTCCGAAAACTAGGATTGTTCCCCTTTTGCATGCCCCTGTCACTAGCTCCCAATGATTCGTAGGTTGGGTATGATTGCTGGTAGATTTAGGTGTATGTTGTGTTTTCGTGATGAATATGTTTATGTTTGTGTATTTTAAATCGTATGAATGACAACCTATGTGTTCCGAAACTATGTGCATGTGTGTGCAAAAATGTGGCAGTGACTATGAGTTCTCGCCTTGAAGCTCCAAAATTTATAATGTTATGGTTGTTATTTTACGTGCATAAAACTATGTAAATCGTGATGTTCATTAACATGGAAGTGTGGCTGATTTCCGTATCAATCTTTTGGCTAAACGAATCTATGAAAAATGCACCCCAAAACGTGTTAAATGATCAATGAATTTCCCTAAGAGTTCAAGTGTAAATGTTGAAGAAAGCATACTGAAAAATTAAAAGAAAATTTCCAGATTTAGGGGAGGGATTTTGGTCAAGTTAAAGGGTTTCAAAATGTTGTGAAAAATGAATTAAAACAAGTGAGGTCATGGAGGATTGAACCCGTGACCTCACCATGTTAAAAACCATGAAAAATAAAGAAGTACAAAGAAATGTGGTGAAGGGGATTCGAACCCATGACCTTGGCTGGAAAATGAATTATGAAAATAAGAAATGAGAGGAGTGGGATTCGAACCCACAACCTCTCAGACAGTAAAGGAGAAAGAAAAATAAAAAGAAAGGAAATGTGAGGTGTGGGAATCAAACCCACGACCTCTTAGGCAGATTTAAGGAGGAGAATAAAAGAAAAATAAAGGGGGAGGCGTGTGGGAATCGAACCCACGACCTCTTAGGCAGATTTAAGGAGGAGAATAAAAGAAAAATAAAGGGGGAGGCGTGTGGGAATCGAACCCACGACCTCTTAGGCAGATTTGAGGAGGAGAATAAATAAAAATAAAGAGAGGCTGTGGGGGTTTGATCCCACAACCTCATGGTAAACTCAAGATAGTCAAGGAAAATTCAATAAAAAAATAAAACGGATTGTGGGGGTTCGAAGCCACAACCCCTCGGCCAAGGAAGAGAAAATTCAAAGGAGTGAAATAAAAAAAGAAAAGTTGGTGTTGGGGCTCGATCTATGGTCCCAATGTTATGTGGACCAAAAACAAAATCAATGAAAAATGTAAATGTTGTCCAAGTGATTCGAAATTGGGTTCCCTTGACCAAATTTCCGTATTGATATATAAGTCATACGTGAATTAAATATTCAAGAATAATGTTGCCTACTTAGATCGAAATCGAGATCTTGGCATACATACAAGATGCATAAGTCTTGTACTACATAATATTAGGAAGATATGAATCACTTAAACGAACTATGAATGAAGCCTCATGGCTTGTATGTATAGACCCATATGTCTAGCATACGTTTACAAATAAGTGAACCTAAGATGTATGTAATGAAATGATGTAACCCTAGAAGGGTTAAGTACGAGTGTAAAACACACTAAATGGCCAAGTGCATTGACATACGATGAAATGAATATTATGAAATGAAACGATGAAACCCTAGAAGGGTTA
Source organism: Solanum lycopersicoides (assembly GCA_022817965.1). Taxonomy (NCBI): domain Eukaryota; kingdom Viridiplantae; phylum Streptophyta; class Magnoliopsida; order Solanales; family Solanaceae; genus Solanum; species Solanum lycopersicoides. Next base: position 86,707 of record JAJJBR010003081.1, read on the forward strand.
AGTAAGAATGTGAAACACACAAATGGCCAAGTGCATTGGCATATGATGAGATGAACATTCACGTAAAAAGGGGTGAGTAATTATGAAGAGGAAATGTGCTAATATTAATGAATGTGGTGACAACAAGATATGAGGATAATGTAAAAGACGAGAGCAATCTCAAATGAGCCTAAATAAATGTTACCAAACGTACTCACCTTTGAGAGTGTAAATTTAATGAATAGACCAGTCTATATGAACACTCTAATGAATGTATTGAGATTAACACACTTAATACTAATGATGAGATGAGAAATCATCTATTGAGCTATGATGTCCTCATACTAGAAGCCAACTTCCATGACGTATGAGTTGAATGAAATGGAACTTTATGCTGAGCACCGATAGACTAGCTATGAGCGGTGATGCCTTCTTTCATGAAGGGCGGAGGTTCATGTAACTCTCATGAGATGAGACTGTACGGCATGCCGGGTATGGTTCTCCTTATATCTCCTAGTCTTCGAACCTATACTGCCAATATAGGGATCTAGCAGGGTTGGACTCCCTATATACGCTAGCATATTTTGGTTCACTTTGTCCGGTGATTCCACCTCTTTTCGGTGTGGGGATTACACCCTGGATTTCATGATGCTCACATGATCTATGTCGGTTAAGGTTAAAGTTCCCAAAGAAACAATGAGGCCAGCCTCAAATGATGCACATAATGAAATGAACGATACCAAAGGTGTTAGGATAGGATAATCAAGAGGTGAGCTAGACTTAAGTAATGACACTAGTCTATTCTTGGTCATTGCACAGCAAACCCGATGAGAGTCTTAATGTAGGTATGACTAGTGATTGCACTAGTATATGAATGAATGAAAATGAAGTATGTATGAATGAATGAATCAGACTCTGTGTTTGATAAACAAGGCTCCCTAGTTGAGGTCCCATATGTTGAGCCCTCATTTTGGGAAGTCCTAATGTCAGGTCTATGATTCCAAGGTCTCATGGCATATGAAAGAATGATATGAACTACGTGATATGATATGTGCAACATGTTATGTACTGCTTGCAAAATGATAAGTGTGATGATGCATGTTACTCTCATGGTATGACTTTCCTAATCCAAATTTGGCAAGTCCACTGACTTGACTTTCCATAAATCATGTTGTTAGGAAAGAGCTATTATTACTCATGCATGTCCTTGTTGTATGCTTGCATATACCCATACTTAGTACAAGTGTGTACTAATCCCATACAATATCTACTTTTAGGTGCAGGCACAGGTGGGCGTTATAGCTTACGGTACGACGTTGCAGCTATCCGGACGTGGATCTTTCATTCGCATTTGGTAGGCCCTCATGATTTCGAGGATGTCTACTATTATTATATTCTAGCTTAGATATAGGTTTGAGTTAGTGGAGTATGCTCCACTAGCGTTTCTTTCTCATCTTATTTTAGTCATTGTATTGGTGCCATTTTGGCAAGTATACACTTAATGCAGTATGGAACTATTTCTTTCATTTGATGATCTTAATATTAGATGGTTGATTGTGAACGTTTATGAGTTTAAGTAGAATGTCTTACATGAATGTTAAGTAACAAAAAGTTCAAATTTTCCGCTAAAAGTAACCTAGATGAAGTAACGATGACGTATGTAGGCTTGTCTACGACCTCTGAGAGGTCAACGACGCCGGTCTCGTCTGGGGTCCAGATTCCAGTCATGACAAAGTTGGTATAAGAGCAGGATAAATTCCGAGTATAATAAGTTCACATCAACCACATTGAATAGTTTCTAAGTCATGGTAGTGAAGTGCACCACTATCCTGAACTAGAGACTGCATGATGCGTAGGAAAATTCCCTTCTTCAGATCTTATCGTGCCTTCTCTAATGTTTGTTTCTTGGTGTTAAGAGTGTATCTAACATCAACTCTTGAGATTCAGAAAGATGAATACGAGGAGAAACGAAGGCGGAGCAACAAGGTGTTCCCAGGAAGAACCCACATGCCAGCACCATGGCTAGCCGGTTAAGGGACTTCACGGGGATGAATCCTCCCGTTTACACTGGATCTAAGATTGATGAGAATCTCGAGGAGGAGTGTAGGGCAGCTATGCTACATGCCAGCATGGGCCTTTCCAGGCTTATGGTCCATGTCCAACAAGTGGAGGAATGCAGGAAGAGGAAGCATACTAGGGCAGGGAACAGGTCAAGGCAAGCTGAGAAGAATTTTTCAAGGAAGAGTAGTACTGAAATCAGGGATAAGCCCAGGTTTAAGAAGGGAATCTCCAACCAAGGGGAGTCAAGTTCATCCAAGGGTCGCTATGAAAGGGATTCTGAGCCCAGAGTTAAGATAAACAGTGAAGTAGATACACCTCAGGAGAGGCCACCTTGTATGAAGTGTGCCAAACATCATGGAGGAGAGTGTAAGAGGGGCTCTAATGCTTGTTACAGTTGTGGAAAACCGGGTCACATGATGAAGGATTGTCCGTATAAGAGAGGTCAAGAAAAAGGGACGGAGAAAGTTCAGCCGAATGGTCCAAGTGAAGAGGCTCCAAGGAGGCAACGATTCTCCGCACTCAAGTCTAGGGGTGTAGGGGAAGACACCTCTGGTGATGTCTCGGGTGCGTAGCCTACATTAATTTTTCATGTGTATGGTTTTATGCACTAGTATGAAGTAAATATGTTGGAGTCATCATGTTGGTTGCTGACTTATGTGACTTATGTGTTTAATTATGTTGTATGCTTTGATGAGACTAGTTTAGGAAGGAGTTCCTTAGTCTATCAATGCGAAGCTTCTAGTAGGTTTCAAGGATGTGCACCAACCTACTAATATGTGAATCAAATATTAACCAATAAAAAGAATTGAATAGCTTAGGTATGGATTTTCTACATAAGTGTTATGCTACCATAGACTATCAAGCCAGGGTAGTGAGGTTTCAGTTGCCTAATGAGATAGGGTATAAATGGGCAGGGCGTGGATCAATCCAACAAAGCCATATAATTTCAAATCTTAAGGCCAAAAAGATGTTATCTAAGGGGTTATATATACTCCTCCTAAGTCTGGTTTTGTTTAAGAAACTCTAAGTTTTAGTGCAATAGTCGACTTGGTGTTGTAAGTCCATAATTGTATGAGTAATAATTGCACTATGTGAGTTAAAATGAATTAATGTTTGCATGTCATGTTGCTGTTTTTGTATAGCGTGGACATGATTTCTGTGTTGCATGAGTTGTGACGTGCATCAAGTTAAGTTTGATTGAGAAGGAAGTTCCTCAATCTCAAATATGAAGCTTCACATAAGCTTGAGTAATATGCATTATCCAGAGTAAGGGTGAAACAGAAATTCACAAAGCGTAAAGTCTCAAGTATGTTAAGATATCTTCGAAAATCACCCTTTTATTTTAAAATTATGTGTAGTGTCATTCGGGGACGAATGTTCCTAAGGGGGGGATAATGTAACAACCCTAAAAATGATTATGCTAAGTAATGTCTAACGTATCTAGAATGCCTAGATTAGATCGGGTTCACACGAATTGATGCGCGTAGAACCAGACCTCTGAACCTCCACAACAACCAAGCCAACTAACTTGGTGAGTTAGTTGAGCTAGGAAAGGTTGGGTCCAGCCATGTAGGGCACCCGAATATGAAGATTTAGCCGGATGAGTCTTAACCAGACTTAAAAAGGGGTAATCTTAAGTTTGGAGGGTCTAGGGGTAAAATGGTCTTTTCCAGGCTAAGGGTAGTATTGTAATTACCCTAAATATTTAATTAATTAATTAATTAATATGGTGGAGGGGCAATTCGGGTAGAGGTTGCCGAATTTGACCCTTTAAGAAAAATCTAGCTTCACCCGGGTTCGAGCCTTGGTGCAAGCAAGGGTTAAATTGATTTAATTTTATTTAGTGAATTAATTGAATTAATTAATATTTAAAAAGCTGATTTAAGTAAGGGAAAAATCAGATTTTTAATAAAAAAAATATAAAAAAATTAATAAATAATGAGGAGTCCTAGTTTGACTTAGTCTCCACCTAACTCTCCTAATCCTAATCATAATCCTAATCCTCTCATTCTCACGTCTCTCACTATCAGTCTCACATTTTTTATCATTAAAATAACTGGCAAAAATAGTTCATCACTCTTGAAGAACTTACACACAAAACTCAAACGAAAAACTAAGCTAAAAACGAAAATCAACAACAAGTTCTTGACGGGATTGTGCTTGAAATTTCGGTGGTGAGGCTTGGTTTCATGGTGAATTGGCAGCATTGAAACAAGTGTTGAACGACATTAAGGGATGGGTTTTCTTCTCTCTTGGTCCCTTTCCCAAGAGACCCTTAAGGTTCAGTTTAAATCGCGATTTAAAGACTAAGGTTGTCCCCGTTGCATGCCCCTATCATTAGCTCCTTTGAACGATTCAAAGCATGCGTTGGTATGTCTTCTGGTAGATAATGTTAGGTCTGGTTGTGATTATATGTTGACTGTGTGGTAAGAAATCATGTAGAGGATGAAAAATATATTCCGGAAAAGTGCATTAAGTGGACTGTTTTGAGCATTTGTGTGCTGAAAATTTGACTATGTTCGCTGCCTGAAATTTGTATGTTAAATGTTGTGTTTTGCGTGTGTAAAAATGCTAAAAGCGTGATCTTAATAAAAGGTTAAGGTAGCTGACTGAATGTCACTCAAAATGCTACAAAAAATCAACAAAAGAATGAGAGAAAAATGGATTGGAAGAGACCAAATTTTCAGCTTGCTGGAAATTTGTAGTCTCGGCCATAATGACAAATTTAAAAAAAAAATTAAAAATTGTAAGGTCATTGGGAATTGAACCCAAGACCTCACCAAATGTAAATTATATAAAAATTTCATGAAAAAAAGAAAGGAGAAAAATAAATGTGGAGAGTGGGATTGAACCCCAACCTCTTGAATGGATGAGAGAGTTAGGAGAAAAATAAAGGAGAAAAATAAATGTGGAGAGTGGGGATTGAACCCCAACCTCTTGAATGGATGAGAGAGTTAGGAGAAAAATAAAGGAGAAAAATAAATGTGGAGAGTGGGGATTGAACCCACAACCTCTTGAATAGATGAGAGAGTTAGGAGAAAATAAAGGAGAAAATATAAATGAGGTGAATGGGGATTGAACCCACAACCTCTTGGATAGGTGAGAAAGTTAAGAGATAAATTAAAAGAAAAATAATGAGCTTGTGGGGATTGAACCCACAACCTCCTTGACTTAAACGAAAAAGGAGAGGAGAAAAAGAAAGGAAATATTATGGGGTTGATGGGATCGAACTAGGGTCCCCAAATCTGAAAAATGCAATTATCAAGTTTAAAATAAGATTAAGTGTTGCCAAGGGATTCGAAATCGGGTTCCCTTGCCCAATTCCGTATTGACACATAAGTCATACGTAAGTAAATATTTAATGAATGCTGCCTCTAAAGATCGAAATCAATATCTTGGCATATCTACAAGATGCATAAGTCTTGTACCACATAATCTTGGGTAAACATGAATCACTTAGACAAACTATGAATGAAGCCTCATGGCTTGTATGTGTGGACTCATAAGTCTAGCATACGTTTAAAAGTAGTGAGCCTAAGATGTATGTGATAAAATGATGTAACCCTAGAAGGGTTAAGTAAGAGTGTGAAACACACTAAATGGCCAAGTGCATTGGCATATGATGAAATGAACATTCACGTGAAGGGGTGAGTAATTATGAAAAGCAAATGTGTTAAAGTTAATGAATGAGGTGACAATATGATAAGAGGCTAATGTGAAAGATGAGAGCAATCTCAAATGAGCCTAAGTAAATGTTACCAAAACGTACTCACCTATGAGAGTGTAAAGCTAATGAAGAGACCAGTCTCTATGAACACTCTAATGAAAGTATTGAAGTTAATGCATACTTAATACTAATGATGAGATGAGAAATCATCTAATGAGCTATGATGTCCTCATGCTAGAAGCCAGCTTCCATGATGTATGAGTTGAATGTAATGGAACTTTATACTGAGCACCGATAGGCTAGCTATGAGCGGTGATGCCTTCCTTCGGAAGGGCGGAGGTTCACGTAACTCTCATGAGATGAGACTGTCCGGCATGCCGGGTATGGGTCTCCTTATATCTCCTAGTCTTTGAACCTATACTGCCAATATAGGGATCTAGCAGGGTTCGACTCCCTATATACGCTAGCATGTTTTGGTTCACTTTGGCCGGTGATTCCACCTCTTTTCGGTGTGGGGATTACACATGGATTTCATGATGCTCACATGATCTATGTCGGTTAAGGTTAAAGTTCCCAAAGAAAGAATGAGGCCAGCCTCAAATGATGCACATAATGAAATGAACGATACCAAAGGTGTTAGGATAGGATAATCAAGAGGTGAGCTAGACTTAAGTAATGACACTAGGTTATTCTTGGTCATTGCACAGCAAACCCGATGAGAGTCTTAAACTACATCCTAGGTATGACTAGTGATTGCACTAGTATATGAATGAATGAAAATGAAGTATGTATGAATGAATGAAGCAGACTCTGTGTTTGATAAAGAAGGCTCCCTAGTTGAGGTCCCATATGTTGAGCCCTCATTTTGGAAAGTCCTAATGTCAAGTCCATGATTCCAAGGTGTCATGGCATATGAAAGAATGATATGAACTACGTGATATGATATGTGCAATATGTTATGTACTTCTTGCAAGATGATAAGTATGATGATGCATGTTTCTCATGGTATGACTTTCCTAATCCAAATTTGGCAAGTCCACTTACTATCCTAATCCAAATTTGGCAAGTCCACTGACTTGACTTTCCATAAATCATGTTGTTAGGAAAGAGCTATTCTTATTCATGCATGTCCTTGTTGTGTGCTTGCATATACCCATACTTAGTACAAGTGTGTACTAATCCCATACAATATCTACTTTTACGTGCAGGCAGAGGTGGACGTTAGAGCTTACAGTACGACGTTGCAGCTATCCGGATGTGGAGCTTTCATCCGGATTTCGTATGCCCTCATGCTTTCGAGGATGTCTACTGTTATTATATTCTAGCTTAGTCTTAGGATTGAGCTAGTGGAGTATGTTCCACTAGCGTTTCTTTCCCGTATTATTTCAAACATTGTATTGTTGCCATTTTGGCAAGTATACACTTAATGTAGTATGGAACTATTTCTTTCATTTGATGATCTTAATATTAGATGGTTGATTGTGAACGTTTATGAGTTTAAGTATAATGTCTTACATGAATTTTAAGTAACAAAAAGTTCAAATTTTCCGCTAAAATTAACCTAGATGAAGTAACGATGACGTATGTAGGCTTGTCTACGACCTATGAGAGGTCAACGACGCCGGTCTCGTCTAGGGTGTAGATTCCAGTCGTGACAAAGTTGGTATCAGAGCAGGATAAATTCCAAGTATAATAATTTCACATCAACCACATTGAGTAGTTTCTAAGTCATGGTAGTGAAGTGCACCACTATCCTGAACTAGAGACTGCATGATGCGTAGGAAAATTCCCTTCTTCTGATCTTATCGTGCCTTATCTAATGTTTGTTTCTTGGTGTTAAGAGTGTATCTAATATCAACTCTTGTGATTCAGAAAGATGAATACGAGGAGAAACGAAGGCGGAGCAACAAGGTGTTCCCAGGAAGAACCCACATGCCAGCACCATGGCTAGCCGGTTAAGGGACTTCACGAGGATGAATCCTCTTGTTTACACTGGATCTAAGATTGCTGAGAATCTCGAGGAGGAGTGTAGGGCAACTATGCTACATGCCAGCATGGGCCTTTCCAGGCTTATGGTCTATGTCCAACAAGTGGAGGAATGCAGGAAGAGGAAGCATACTAGGGCAGGGAACAGGACAAGGCATGCTGAGAAGAATTTTTCAAGGAAGAGTAGGACTGAAATCAGGGATAAGCCCAGGTTTAAGAATGGACTCTCCCACCAAGGGGAGTCAAGTTCATCCAAGGGTCGCTATGAAAGGGATTCTGAGCCCATAATTAAGAGAAACAGTGAAGTAGATACACCTCAGCAGAGGCCACCTTGTAGGAAGTGTGGCAAACTTCATGGAGGAGAGTGTAGGAGGTGCTCTAACGCTTTTTAAAGTTGTGGAAAACTGGGTCACATGATGAAGGATTGTCCGTATATGAGAGGTCGAGAAAAAGGGAAGGAGAAAGTTCAGCCGAATGGTCCAAGTGAAGAGGCTCCAAGGAGGCAATGATTCTTCGCACTCAAGTCTAGGGGTGTAGGGGAAGACACCTCTGGTGATGTCTCGGGTGCGTAGCCTAAATTAATTTTTCATGTGTATGGTTTTATGCACTAGTATGAAGTTAATATGTTGGAGTCATCATGTTGGTTGCTGACTTATGTGTTTAATTATGTTGGATGCTTTGATGAGACTAGTTTAGGAAGGAGTTCCTTAGTCTATCAATGCGAAGCTTCTAGAAGGTTTCAAGGATGTGCACCAACCTATATTCCAGTCGTGACAGGCTGCTTTAGCCATATTGCGGTCCTCCTTAAGGACCCTTTGGGTGGTCCTTGGGATCGTTATTGAATGTTTATACCCTCTATACTACATTTTACCTATTCAAAGTCATCGTATAAGTTTTAGGCTTTATTTGACCCTCCGAATAATTCACCAAACTTAGCGACGAACTAGTTCAACTTAGCTAGTTTTTGGACGTCATGGACGTTCCTTGACGTCTTGGATCTAAAACTTCTTGGATGACCTTTAAACATTAATTTAGGTCTTAACATAGTATTATCAAAATTAGATACACTTGTAAGGCTCTAGATTAGGTCTTGACTTTTCGGAGTGTTACAGTGGGCGCATAGTTAAAGGTCAAGGAGATTGCTTCTAGAAACCTTAACTTACTAACGTGGAGATTTCCATCTCATGAGACAACACATAATTAGGTAATACGGACTTACTAATGTGAGGAAACACATGTGGGAGGCTGGACTTACTAACATGAGACCTCAATCTCATTTACATGCCCTTTCCATGCTAAGCAATTATTCCCTTTAGTAATGATATTATCTCATCATATAAGTTCACATTAGTATAATCTAGACCCCTGTGTAAACATATTATCATATATCGATCATAGTTAATCACAAGTGAGAACAATCCTTTCACTTTAGACACCACTTCATAAGTGAGTAAACCTTTCACTTAACACTTTATTGTAATAATAAGAAACTACTTTCAATCATACAACAATCGTATTATAACATGAATACATAGCTCATGTCTAATTCAATGTCTTAGGGTAAGGTATGAGGAATACTTAGCATCAACATCACAACCACACATTAGACTTAGAAACATTACTATCTAAGTAACTCATAATTCATAATTGAATCCAAGAAGAACCAATAAACATATATCTTCGTCCCTTACAAGAACCTTCATACTTCCATTACCAAGAATACATAACCAATTACATAACCAAGGTAAATTCAAGAAGCAATTACATAATTAACAATAATGTTTTCAATCTACATATTCATAATCTTCACAATTCACCATATCAATTCAAGGTTTTCATGAAATTGGGGGAAGGACATGGGTCTATGGAAATGCCATAGAAAATCATCAATTCACCATCAATATATACTTAAACAACATTAACTCAACATGAATTATCACAATTGATTCATAATTTCGTTTTTCAAAGAGCTTTTTGGAGCTCTATTGGTCTTAAATGGAGGTTTGGGAGAATGAGAGTGATTTTTTTATTTCAACTTTTGGGACTTGTTTTGGGTATTAAAATTGACCTAAAACTGACCCTAAGACCTTATATAGTCACCCACTAAATTACTTAAATGACCCCTCTCTTAAATGGGTCTTTTTGTGAAGTCAAAATACTAAAAATACGACTTTTACGAATCCGCGAAGTGGATGTGCGTCGCGGGGTCAATTCCAGATTTATTTTTGAATATCCAAATTGAGACACTGCACTTCGTGTAGGCCCCGCTTTGCGAGTCCAAGTTGAAATCTACCCGTGATGGTTGCGCGTCGCTCAGAAGTCACCAAAATCTTGCTGCACGTAGGCTGCTTTGGCAGCCTACTCGGCCATGTTTGGGTCCTCCCGAAGGACCCTTCCGGTAGTACTTGGGGTGTCGTGATTGTACGTTTTGACCCTCTATACTACATTTTACCTAATCAAAGTCTTTTTACATATTTTGGACTTCATATGAACCTCCGAAACTTTCACCAAATATAGGGACGTCAACTAGTTAAATTTCGATATTTTTTGGACGTTAAGGCTTTTCTTTAATCCTTTGGCTCCAATATTTTTCAAATAATTTATTTAGACTATTTTAGGTCTAAAATCATCATTACATATGAGGCTCTAGTATAGGTCATGGAAATTACGGGGTGTTACATGCATGATCATATAGGTTAAATTTCATCTTTAAAAGTCAAGATCATTCTTAATATATTAGAACTAGTTCAATTCATATCTAGCTGATTCAATAATGACCAAATAGTATAGAATACGATAGATTTAAGAAGATCGACACAAAACCTTCATCTAGCCTTTAATGGCCTAAAATCACCATGATCACCTTCAACTTCAATTACTATAATTCACCATGAAAACATCATAAAAACAGTAAATAATCATCATATAATCATCATTGAATTCTACCCACTAGATTGGTATCACAATCAAGCCTTACCCACAATGCAATCACAACCCTCTCTACATTGGGGTTCTTTGGATTCACAATTTAAGGGAAACTAGAGGGGGCTTCACGGATGGAAGAATCAATGAATGATTAATATTCACATACCTTAGATTAGATCCCATATTGAACCCTTGAAGTAATCGTCCAAACCTGCTGCCCCTAATTCTTCTTCTTCTCCAATGGTGTTCTTGAGAGTTCTATTGTGAGAGAGAGGTTTTTATTTGGAATCTAAAGTCTAAGGGGATATTTTATTGTTTTAATGCTCATATAATGGCTAAAAGTACCTAAAATAACCGCCCATATAATTTTTTGGACGTGGGGTGAATTTCCCAATTCACCCCTCCACTTTACAGTGAGCTGCGAGAAATTGTAGACCCATCGACGGTTGGCCATCGATAGACTGTTGGTTGGACGATAGTCCGTCTGCGGGTCCGTAATCTTGGTATGAGAGGCATTATTTGGGTTCTTGGCTCGATAAACTAGTTGTTAACCTACGCCCCTCCATTAACAGGTCGTCGCCCCACTCACGAGGCGTTGATTATTCAGATTGCCCAGGCAGTGTCTAGGAAATTATTGGGGTCCTCCTTGAGGGACCTTTGCGGGTCCCTTGGGGATTCATGCCCGGACGTTTCCACACTAAATACGTCCTTCTAGATGTTAGGAACCATCACTATCAATATGTACCCCAAACTCAACCAATAACCTCATGAAACATATTAAGGCACACTAGCACGTCTAAGGTTAACTTTCAAACATTACCTTATGTTCTTGAACGTTTCACTTCCAAAACCACTCAAACTCTATATACTAACTCTTAACACCATAATTGATCATTTTTGGACCTCATAATATCATGACACACATTTTAGGCTCTATTTGGACCTAATTCATTTTGGGTTCTTACATCTTTCTAAAAGTTATCTCAAAAACCATCTACAAATACATGAGTAATAAAGTCTTGGGACGCATCCCACAAAAGTGTAAAACATAATAAAATACATAAACGGAACATAGGGGTTTGTCCTCGAATGCTATGAGGATTCACCAAATCTTCACTTCTTGAAAGCGTTGGAAACTCAACCCTTCAAAGCTACTCGATCTCCTCAACACCGTGCACTGGATTAGAATGTAGGTAATATGAATGAGTACAAAGTAGTAAGTATGAAAGCTAACATACCAACATAAGATATCTCAAAATGGTTCATCAACATAAGACATGGTCATAAGAGATAGTAACATAATCATAACATAAGAACCCTATCATAACAAGTTTACTTAAGTCATTCATAAATTCATACTTCAACCATTATTCCTTCATATTAAAGTGCACTACTTCCCAAGACACCTCCAAGTATACATGTGCAAGGCAAAGGTAGAATCCCATTCTACTACCTAATCTAAGTACCACTCTTTGGGTATCCTTCATAATAATCAACTTTAATAACTAAGACCTATGTTATTCATAACATAAGAGCACTATACCCCTTGATCAGCTCAAGGCATACTTGTACAATGCACGTGGGGCATCCCATTCTACCACACACACTAAGAATATCTTGAAGTCACCCTATGGACCTACATTCATATTTGTCAAGGAACTATCATCCTTAGTCATTCATATCATAGAAGACAACTAAAGAAACTATCCAAGCTAGTCATACATCACATAAGAGGTCATTTAATAAGAACATTCGAGTCATACTTGTGCAATGTATGAATGTCATACCATACAACCATTCATACTAAGTACTTCCTTAGGCTTACCTAATCCATGCTAACTTATATTTCATTCTAGTCTATTAAGTTTAGCATACTAACAAAATAGACCTACTACCCTGGAAAATAGCATACCATACTAATCCAAGATAACAAAAGAAGGATATAAGAATACAAACCTAGCCACCATGTAACCATTCATGTAGATGCAAGATATCCATATGGGAGCCTTAATCCTCATAGCTAAGCTAATTTTAGGATAACCACATATATCAATCCAAAGTACCATGAAGTTGTTTTATCTTAACAAAGTCAAACTATTATGAAGGCATTCTAGTTATGCTACTTCAAGCTAACCCTAGGAGAGTATCGACCCTCCATCCTAGGTTTGCATAACTACGATAATGCAAGCTACCACGACAAGCATTCTACCAATGCAAGATCAAGATAACCTTAATTTACCTTACATCCTCAATTCTCTTATCTATGATGAGACACACCATCCAAAGCTATCATGAGATCTACCATCTCAAGCTACAATGAGACCAACCATCCCAAGCTACCATGAGATCTATCATCCAAAGCTATTGTCACATACTGGGAGCACCCCCTAGAAGTAACATGGCGTACTTGACCTCTCGGAGGTCTTATACAAGACCATAGTAATTATTCATCGCATTGACATAGTAAATTTAGCGGAAAATTTAAAACTTTCTTAGCACATCATATCCCTGAACATTACTTCATATATCTAAGCATAAGTCATAATACATATATAGTCCTTAAGTCTCTTTTACATCTTAGACTCAACAACATTAGAGTACATTAGGGACACAGACATTAAGACACATTACATAACTATACAATATTAAACACTTTACAGTTAAGACATAAGTAGGAGATCCTTGAACTTAAGGATTCCTTTCATTGAGCTTGTGAATCACCTAGCAATCTCTTCACCATTCAAGACATCATTTAAGCATCCATAACCTTAACTTTGTGTAAAAAGTAGAGAAGAATGGGATTAGCACAAGAATGTACTATGTATGGCAACCATGCAAAAACATGCATTTAAAAAGGACATTTTCTTGAAATCATACTTCATGCCATTTTGAGTAAATAGCATTTAGAAACATTAACATACTTCATAGAAACATAATCAAAGGCCAAACACTTTATAAGATCACATATAGACTTTGTGACATTTTCAAGTCACACTACAGTGAACTAGTTTTCCCTTAACAGTGAGCTATATTCCCTTTTATTCATTAACCTCCCAAGTAACCCTCTAGTGATACATGGTGAAATGCATCACCTTAAAGCCACAAGGAAAACATACATACACTTACACAAGCCAACATATATCACCATAGAAGTATAGCCCATTACAAGACACATTCAAGTCAAGAATATAGTACATTACAGTAAGCTACATCAATTTACACATACTTTTACTTCTTTTCATATTCATCATTATAAGACGCTGTTCATGACCCCATCTTAGTCTACTAGTGCAATGTACATGTGAAGCCCCATAACCACACACATACTTAGTAAAACTCTTCATCAGACCACAAAACTTAACATACAATGCATACATCCTCATAACAAATAAAGACTACTTCATTTATGTCAATACAAGACCTTCATCATATAGTCATTTAGACCAACATAGTGCGCATAAGGATAAGATCACATCATATAGATTCATACCATGCACATCTTCATAACAAGTAGACAACTTCTACAATATCATGTATAAAAATATAATCATAATCATAAATATTAGGTCACCTTCCTAAGACTTCCTAAGGAGCTACTTGTGCAATGTCTAGATGGGTTCATTACTTCCACCTATACTAAGTAACCTTCATTAAGTCATCCTAGTTAGGATCCTATTTCATTACTTCCATTGTCCATTTTACTTTAGGGAAATTATAGCCTTAACGGACACTAAGACCATGGGTGCTAAACATGGAATTTAGTGTTGTATAGCCTTACACCAATGGAAGGTGTTCCTACCTAGCCAAGGTAGAACATTAACATACATCCTAACATCCTAAGTGAATTCACTTTGCTAAATCGTATGTGGAAAGCATAGTTTACGGAACTAAGAGATAGGTAGTTCCCTATACATGTCATTGGACAATTGGGGCCTCATATCATGAGAAAACATGGGTGATCCCTTCCTCAAAGAGAAGTCAACACATCATGTGGGTCCATAGGTGAATATTCCTCAAAGGGAAGTCAACACTCTATAAGGGACAAATGGTGAATCTTCCTCAAGGGAATCTCAACACCTCTCAATGTCAAGTTCATTCGGTGCTAAGCTATGTTTCCTTTATTGAAAGCCTTTAATTACATTTTCATAAAACATAGGCTTGAGATATTCATTCCTCATTTCTTATAGCATATTCAAACACTTATATAGTTATAGAGTTTCTTGGGCACCCCTATCAAGGCCCCTCTCATTTACTAGATCATCATCCACGTGTGTGTGTACATACATGTGAGCTGTCACGACTCGGATTCTTGAATCTGAATCGCCACCGGCGTCGTTGACCTCTCAGGGGTCGCAGAGAAGCCTCATCTTTCATTCATCACATTCATCTAGTTAAATTTGTGAAAAATTTAAAACTTTTTATATGTATGAAGTTTACTTAGACTTCATATAAATTTTACTAATATTTACATCATAATCTAAGCTCAACGTACATGAAACAACCATCTATCATAAGAGTCAATTCAAAAATAGAAGATGAAAATATCGTAAATAGTTTGCCAAACACGGCCTTACATCAAAAGGTTCAAAATGAAATGTGAAAGAAACCTCTATGGGCAACATCCACTAGCTATGTCTATATCTAAGCTAGACTAGTGCGTGTAGCATCCTCAAAATCAAGAGGACCTACCAAATGGTCTGGAGAAAACGCTGAAGTCCAAACCGCTGCAAGTGTCGTCAATCTACTCTCTGACCTGCACGTATAAAAATAGTAAATAGTAGGGGGTTAGTACACCACTTGTTCTACGTATGGGTGTATGCACACATACACATAAAGCTATGCATGATCAATTAAAAGCTTTTCCTAAGCAACATGTCATTTTTGGAAAGTCTAGTCATTAGACTTTCCTAATTTATTATTTGTGAATTGTGGTATGCATATAACGTATTTTAATGCATTCAAAGCACACAACTCATTTTCTATATGATTGTAAGACATTAGTATCATCAACATAATTTTAGAACCACTCGGGCTAGGATTTGAAAATTTGCTAACCCCCAACCTGAGAGCTCATTGATCTATACTTAGTTTTATTTTCAGTCTTTTTCTTGTTCTTGTTGTGTAGTTCAATAATTCCTTTAGTCCTATGTTTTACTTACAAGTGAAATGATTCATTGTAGTCTCATATGCACAATGAATTGATGTAATTAAACCAAGGACTAAGGAATGATTTCCCTACTTTATAGTTAGTCATTCTTTACACTATATATTCATTAACTTCTCATAAGCCAGTCTCTATTGGCTATGCCACATATTTCATTACTTTCATGTTAGGGAAGTTATGAGGTATTTATTTAACATTATGTTTCTACTTCCCTTTATTGGCATCATATAAGAAGTCATTATAAGCCAATCTTATTTGGTTGTGCCCATTATTTGCTAAAACTTCATGAGGGTGCTATTGGCACTTGACATTTTTAAGCTATTCATCATTGCTCACTTTGAACATAAGTTCCATCATCATCATTCATTCTCACTTTCATAGAGACATCATAGGGAATAAGATCATGCGAGCTAACATAAAATCCAGTATCTGCCCCACACCGAAAAGGGGTGATTCACCGGTTAAAATGAATCTAGACCATGTGAGCTACTCATGGAATCCAATGTCTACCCCACACTTGGAAAGGGGTGACCCCAGGCTAAGCCGAATCCATCTAAAGTTTTCACTCCACACCGAATAGGAGTGGATCACGACTATAGTGAACAAAGAACATATCGTGAGGATTAACCAACATAGATCATGTGAGCTAAACATGAAATCCAGTGTCTGCCCCACAACGAAAAGGGATGGAATCACCGGCCAAAGTGAAACCAAACATGCCTAGCTCGCTTAGGTAAAAACCACTATCTAGTTCTTATGTTGGCTAGACATAGTTCGAAGACTAGGGACTTAATGAGACTACTTATCCACCTCAGTGGTAGCCTCGTCACATGAGACTTACACGTGCAAGCATATGCTCATAACTAGTCTATCGGTGTTGTGCTCACTTTCATTATCCTCTTTATCTTTTAGAGTTGACTCAAGCATTATGGAAGCTTGCTTCTAGATTGAGATTTACTTACTCTTTTGATTACTTGTCATCCTTACTTTACATTGATGAAATGTTAATTGTCCTTACATATCATCCTTACTTTATATTGATGAGATGTGAATTGTCCTTACATATCATCTTTACTTTACATTGATGAGATGTGAATTGTCCTTACATCTCATCCTTACTTTACATTGATGAAATGTGAATAGTCCTTACATATCATCCTTAGGTGTTAATGAGACTTGTCTCACAATTTCTAACACCGTCATTCGTGAGTATTCTTTCAACATAGTAGATTAGGTGTAAGTAAGACTTGTCTCACTTTCTTTAACACCCCATTCTGGTCACTTATTTAGTTTAGACCCCTTTAATTATGTTATAACTCACGTTACTTCTTTAGCTTAGTTTAGTAGCTTCATTTCATCGTTTATGGACGATGAGCACTTCTTTCAATGAGTTACATATGTTCATAGTTCATTCTTTTAGAGCATTTGGGTGCTGTCCCAATGAATTGCATGCCCTTGGTTATGGATTCATTGAATTACTTTTAGAAGTTCTTATAATATCATTTGATATTCTAACTACACAAGATTGGCATATGATTAGTATTGGCTCAACATTTGGATAATAACCTACATAACTATTTTTGTTGGCATAAGCCGATTTTACGTATGTTCATATTTAAATTGAATACGTATGAACCTTTAGCCAATCTTTCAATTATTTACATAAGCTCCTAGCCATTAGCATGAATTCATTTTGACCAAGTAGTGTTAGCCAATTTCTTGGCATAAGATTTTAAATTCATTCAAGAAGTGATTTCATAGGATGTCTTTTAAGCCAAACGTAGCTTATGGCTTTTAGTGATAACGTTTTTAAACTTCTTGGACAGCATCATATTAATATTTGATGAACTTAGCATCTTCATAACATCACAAAGACAGCAAGTCAACATTCGACCAAGACACATAAATCACTTAACACATCACGGATGTAACCTAGCATATCATCGGTTCTTGATTTACATGATAATATTAATCTTTACATGACTACAAGTTCATAGGTTCATTTGATATTCATCATTCAAGAACAATACATGTTAAGAACAGCCATCACCATATACCAACATAATGATCTCTAGCCTATTCAACATGGAATCGAAAAGGATATTAGGGACAAGGAGTTCGACGAGAACACGGGAACAACCCTAGTTTTCAAGATCTTTGAACCGTTGGAAAGAAACTTCTCTTGGAGAAAGAAGTACAGGAGAGAAACCCATACCTTATGTAGATTCGAATCTACGACGACCACTCTACACGAAATCCTTGAAAAGTACTTTGAATCGCCCAAGAATTTCCTCTAGCGTTCTTACGTTTTGCGGTTTGCGTTCTACTGCCTTAGCGTCGTGAGTTCTCAAGGTTTGATCATGAATTCTAGGTTTAGGAACTGATCTTGAATTATAAAACTTAAAACTTAATTAACTTAATTAAATAACTAATTACTTAATTACTAAAATGACCCTCCCAAGTTGACTAGACATAGGAGGACCATTGACTTAGCCAATTGCAATTTTGACTAAGTGTCTCGGCTGACCAAGGCTTAATTTAATTAATTTGATGGATTAATTAATTAAATAAGGGACTTAAGGAAATTACTAAAGTACCCCTAAGTCACTAGGACCATAACTAACAACTTTGGACCATCATAGGTTAGGTACCAGGTTGTTCCTAAGTTAGTTAGGTGCCACCCGACCAAGTCCTAGGTTGTCGGGTGCATAAGGGGGTCCAATTCGGTTAGTCCTAGGTTAGTTGTCTAGTTAGGATAGTTTGTTAGGACTTAGAGGTAGTTAGGCTGGCTGGTCCCACATGTAGGGACCCGCCCGTGCATGTCTAGCCTAACCGCCCTAATCGGATTCGGTTAGGGTAGTTCCGTGGTCCCCCTTGGCCGGCTCCTTCACGTGTGATGCCCATGTGCTTGCACATGGGTTTGTTGCACTTTCTTAACTAATATATATTGATGGATCATTTGGGAATGTTTACTTATTGTCCGAAGGACCCTTACCATGTCCTTGGGCACTACTTAATCTACATGATCATTTTAATTGATCATGTTACATGATATATACGCTTGACACTTGGATGCCTCATACCTTTTTTGAGTTGGACGACATAAATTTTATTAGCTTAGGGTCTTCATTGCAGGTACATTTCTTAAACGTCAATCTTGGATTAGGGTATGGCAACCCAAAAAGTGTATTTCATATTCGTATATAGAAAATTGGCTAATATCTCTTAGCCAATTTTTCTATACTATGCCCAATATTTCTCAATATTGGGCATTGGGGTGCCTATGTACCCCTAATAGGATTTCTTAAGGACAAACTGGGATCTTTATTAGACATGTGATTTTCCGGAACGTTGCATTATCCCCCCCTTAGGAACATCAGTCCCCGAATGACACTTACACATCATTTAAACAAAGAGGGTAATTTTCGAAAGTTACTTTATCATGCTTAAACTTTTCTCTTTTGTGACTATCTGATTCACACTTATTTGGATGGTGCACAACATTCAAGCTTATTTGAAGATTCATATTTGAGATTGACGAATTTCCTTCTCAATCACACTTAACTTAATGCACATCACAACTCATACAATAAAAAAATCATGTCTATGCTACACAAAAACAGCAACATGAAATGCAAACATGACTTAATTTTAACTCACATAGTGCTATTATAGGACATACGATTAGTGGCCTATCACATCTAATCGACTAAAGCACTTATACTTAGAGTTATCTTAAACATAAACCAGACTTAGGAAGAGAATATCTAACCTTAAGAACTGAACAAATGAGGGTAGCGGGATCTCATATCGGCCTCGGCCTCCCATGTTGCTCCCTCAACAAGATGGTTCCACCATAGGACCTTCACGGTGGAAACCTTCTTGTTCCTCAGCCGCTTCACTTGGAGATCTAAAATTTTGACTGGAACTTCTTCATAAGAAAGGTTTTCATCAACTCCTAACCCCTCAACAAGAAGGATGGATGCTGGATCGCCTAGACATTTCTTAAGCATAGAAACGTGAAACACTGGATGAACAAAAGCCAAGTGTTGAGGTAATTTCAACTCGTATGTAATGTTTCTTACTCGCTGCAAGATCTCATAAGGACCTATATACCTCGGACTCAACTTGCCTTTCTTATCAAACCTCATCACCCCTTTCATGGGTGATATCTTCAGGTAGACTTGATCACCCACCTCAAATTCAAGAGCTCTCTTTCGGTTATCTGCATAGGATTTCTTACGACTGTAAGCAGTAGCCAATCTATCCTTAATCATCTTCACCTTCTCCACAACCTCATGCATGATCTCAGGACAAAGGATGTCCGACTCTCCTACTTCGAACCAGCCAATCGGAAATCTACATCTTCTGCCATATAATGCTTTGAAAGGTACCATTCCAATACCGGAATGGTATCTATTATTGTAAGAGAACTCTATTATTGGCAAGTGATCATCCCAACTCCCCTTGAAGTCAATAACGCATGCTCTCAACATGTCTTCAAGGGTCTGGATGGTACGCTCTGCTTGCCCATCTATCTCCGGATGGAAAGTAGTACAAAGCTTCACCTGTGTACCTAAACTTTTTTGGAAAGATTTCCAAAAATGAGAACTGAATTGAGTCCCTCTGTCTGAAATAATAGATAAAGGAATTCCATGTCATCTCACTATCTGATCTATATAAAGCTTGGCATAGTCTTCGGCCTTGAAGGTAGACTTCACAGGTATGAAGTGAGCAGACTTGGTCATTCTGTCAACAATAACCCAAATAGAATCATGTAGTTTCCTAGTCTTTGGCAGACCAACCACAAAATCCGTATTAATAGCCTCCCACTTCCACGTTGGGATCTCAATCGTCTGAGTGAGACACTCAAGGCTTAAGGTGTTTGGCCTTAACGTGTTGGCAGTTCAGACACTCCTCCACGAACTTAGAGATATCTCTCTTCATGCCTTCCCACCAATAGACCTCTTTAAGGTCTTGGTACATTTTGGTGGCACCTGGATGGAAGGAATATCGGGAACCAGGAGCTTCTGCCAAAATACTTGACCTCAAATCATTCACATTGGGAACACATAATCTGTTCTGATATCTGAGTACGCCATCTCCACCTAATGAGAATGACTCATTCAACTTACTCAATACCGAGTCTTTCAACTCCATGAGTATTGGTTCAAGGTGTTGATTGGCTTTAACATCTACAATAAATGAGGATTCGGAACTTGAGTGAACCGAAACACCCCCACTTGGTGCATCTGTCATCCGTATACCAAATCTTGCCAATTGTGCACCTTTTTAACCAGATCCTTCTTCTCATCATCAATATGTGAAACGCTGCCCATGCTCAGTCTGCTCAATGAATCGGCCACCACATTGGCCTTACCTGGGTGATACTACACACTCATGTCATAATCCTTGAGAAGTTCTAACCATCTCCTCTGACGAAGATTCAACTCCCTCTGCGTGAATACATAACTAAGACTCTTATGGTCAGTATACACATCAACATGTACACCATATAAATATTGTCTCCACATCTTAAACGCAAAGACAACCGCGGCTAGTTCAAGATCGTGAGTAGGGTAGTTCATCTCATGGATTTTTAATTGTCTTGATGCGTATGCAATCACCTTACCATTTTGCATGAGAACACATCCCAAACCTACTCGGTAAGCATCACAATATACTATGTACCCCTCACCACTTCTCGGCAAAGTCAATACTGGGTCGATTTGAGTCGGTCCTTGAGTTCTTGAAAACTCTTTTCACATTTATCGGACCACTCAAACTTTGCCTTCTTCTTTGTCAAAGCGGTCAATGGTGCATCAATAGTGGAAAACCTTTCCACAAACCTGCGATAATAATTGGCTAAACCAAAAAAACTCCGAATATCTGTAATAGTAAGGGGTCTCGGCCAATTCTTCACCGCCTCAACCTTCTTAGGATCAACTTTAACACCTTGGTCGGTCACAACATGACCAAGAAAGGTCACTGATCTCAACCAGAATTCACATTTGCTGAACTTTGCATATAGCAGATGTTCTCTGAGTACTTGCAATATCTTTCTTAAGTGTACCTCATGCTCTTCTTTAGACTTAGAGTATATGAGAATGTCATTTATGAATACTATGACGAAGGAATCAAGGTAGTCACGGAAGATCCTATTCATAAGGTCCATAAACGCGGTTGGTGCGTTAGTGAGACCGAATGACATGACCAGAAACTCATAGTGCCCATACTTAGTACGAAAAGCCATCTTAGGAACGTCTTATCGCCTCACTCTAAGCTGATGGTAACCTGACCGAAGGTCTATCTTGGAAAAGAAACTTGAACCTTGGAGTTGGTCAAACAGATCGTTGATTCTGGGAAGAGGATACTTATTCTTTATTGTGACTTTGTTGAGTTGCCGATAATCAATGCACATTTTAAGGGTTCCATCATTTTTCTTTACGAACAACACTGGAGCACCCCATGGGGATATGCTCGGCTGGATGAAGCCCTTATCAAGTAGATCTTTTAACTGCAACTTGAACTCTTTGAGTTCAGCTGGTGCCATCTTATACGGGGGAATAGAAATTGGCTTGGTGTTGGGATCTAAATCAACACCAAAGTCAATCTCACATTCAGGAGGGACTCCTGTCAAATCCTCCGGGAAGACATCTGGGAACTTATTCACTATTGACACAGAATCTATGGAAGGGACTTCTTAATATAAGTCATTGACTCTAACTAAGTGGTATAAATACCCCTTAGCTATCATCTTATTGTCCTCTAAGTTTGAAACAATTTGGCCAACTGGACATGAACCACGCCCTTCGCATTCCAGTTTTAACTCATTTTGAAACAGAAACCTCACTACCATGTTTCGACAGTCTATTATAGCATAACACTTGTGAAGCCAATCCATACCCAAGATTATGTCAAAATCGAGCATGGCTAACTCCACAAGATTAGCGTGAGTGACTATATCAAGGACGTGAATTGGGCAATTTTTGTACACTTTCTCAGATGTAATGCCGTCCCCTATGGGAGTACTTACTAAAATTGGATCATGCAAGATTTCAGGAAGCACATCAAATCTACTAGCTATCAATGGAGTGACAAATGATAGAGTGGATCTTGGATCTAATAATGCATACACAGGGAAAGTAAAGACATGAAACGTACCCGTGACTACATCTGCTGACTTCTCTTTCTCTTTTCTACCTTTAAGCGCATAAAACCTGTTCCTCTTGGGAGGTTCGGCTGCAGCATTTGCATTCGGCCGAGGCTGAGCATTTACCTTGGCTTGATTATTCACTTGAGAATAGTCTCGGACCATGTGTCCACTTTTGCCGCACCCGAAACGGGTGTTAGTACCTACCAAACATTCACCTCCATGAGAACGCCCACACTTACCAAAAGGCATGTTGGTTCGCTGGTGTGACAACCCGAAAACGACTATGCTAAGTATGGCATAAACGTACCTAGAATGCCTAGGTTAGACCGGGTTCACACGGCTTGATGCGCGTGGAACCAAACCTCTGAACCTACGCACCAGCCAAGCCAACCAACTTGGTGATTTAGTTTAGCTAGGCAGAGTTGGTTCAGCCATGTAGTGTACCCGAATACTAGGATTCACCCGGATGAGTCTTAACCGGACTTAGAGGGTAAGTCCTAGGTTTTAAGGGTTCTAGGGGTATAAAGGTAATTTTGGGGCTAGGGGTAGTATAGTAATTACTCTAGTCTGATATTTAATTAATTAAATAAAGATATTAATTAGTCAAAATAAGTCAAATCTCGGTGGTCAAAACCGAGATTGACCTTACCTCCACACTCGGGTTCGAGCCGAGTTAGAGGCATAAGGGGGCACAAATTAATTGATTAAAAATTAATTAAAATAAAGAGGGGCATTATAATAACTTAATATATATTTTATAATCTAATTTTACCATTTTAGTTGTGTTGAATAAGTCAACAACAATTCCCACAAAAAGGGCGCATAACTCCCACTAGGAGTGTGCTTAATGCCCACTCTTAATTCATTATCTATTCTAAAAACGTTCTTCCAATTTATTTTACAATTCAAAAACAGAAAAATAAAGTAAGCCTACTGATTCTAAAGAGTTCTAGGCTGCATTCATCAAAAACAAAAAGAAAAAAAAGTTGTACGCCTAAGTGCTTTGAGAAATCACGTAAAGAACTTCACTTGGGAACAAGAATCTAAGCTCGGAAGAAAGGTTTGTGTGTGGGAGGAAACGTGTGGTTGTGGCTGGTTGTAAAGGCTAAAAAGGTATGGGTTTTCTTCCTCTTGGTCCCTTTCCCAAGAGACCCCTAGGATTCAGTCGTATTCTAATCCGAAAACTAGGAATGTTTCCCCGTTGCATGTCCCTGTCACTAGCTCCCATTGATTGTTGTAGGTTGGGTATGTTTTCTGGTAGAATTTAGGGATATAATGTGTTTTTGTGATGATTATGTTCATGTATGTATGTTCGGATTTATGTGGTTATTAATTATGGTTTCCAAAACTATGTGACAAGTATGTGTGCAACCTGTATGCCGTGACTCTTGGTCACGGATTGGAGTGTGAAAATGGCATGTTAAATCCTTGTGTTTTTTATTCAATTAATTGTAGAAATCGTGATGTTCATAAGAGGTGTGGTGTTGCTTAATTGAGTGAAAACTCTTGACAATAATGTAACCACGAAAATGCAGAAAAATAACATACGAAATGTCCAATGAATTGTCCTAAATTCTAACGTATAAATGATTGAGAAAATTGACTAGAAACATGACCAAATTTCCATATTTCTGGAAATTTGGTCTCGGCTAAGCCGTTTGAAGGTTTTTGGGTTTCAAAAAAAAAATTAAAACGTGTGAGGTCATCAGGGATTGAACCTGAGACCTCACCATATGCAAGCTACTGAAAATTTAAGAATAAATGTGAGGTTAGGGGGAATAGAACTCGGGTCTTAGCCGAGTAGGAGAACCTAGAAAATTAATTAAAAGAAATGAGGTACATGGTATTCGAACCCGTGTGTCCTTCGCCGAAATTAAGACCAGTCCATGCGAGAATAAAAATAAATAAAATGGGGTGTGTGGGGATCGAACCCACAACCTCTCGGATAGGTGAGGAAACTAGGAAAACCAATTGAAGAAAAATAAAATGAGGTTGTAGGGGATCGATCCCACATTCTCTCGTTAAAAATAGAAAAGTCAAGGAGAGAAAAGAAAGAAAAGAAATGTAGGCATTGGAATTCGATCTCGGGTCCCCAAGCTGAAATTTTAGATCAAAAATTTAATATAAGACTTAGTGTTGCTCAATGGATTCGAAATCGGGTTCCCTTGCTCAATTCCGTATTGATGCATAAGTCTTACGTGATTAAATATTTAATGAAATCTGCCTATAGGAATCAAACTCGATACCTTGGAATACTTACAAGATGCATAAGTCTTGCACCATGTAATTTTGGGTAAGTAAAAGTCACTTAGACGAATTATGAACGAGGCCTCATGGCTTGTACGTATGGATTCATAAGTCCAGCGTACTTTTAAAAGTAAGTGAACCTAAGATATATATGATGAAATTATGTGACCCCAGGAGGGTTAAGTAAGAGTGTGAAACACACTAAAAAGCCAAGTGCCTTGGCATATGATGAAATGAACATTCACGTAATGGGGTGAGTAATTATGTAAAGATAAAATGCTAAAGTTCATGAATGTGGTGACAACATGATTAGAGGCTAATATGACAGACGATATCAAATCTCAAATGAGCCTAATAAGTGTTACCAAAAATTGTACTCACTTATGAGAGTGTAAAACTAATAAAGAGACCAGTCTCTAAGAAATACTCTAATGAAAGTATTGAGATTAATGCACACTTAATACTAATGATGAGATGAGAAATCATCTAATGAGCAATGATGCCCTCATGCTAGAATCCAGCTTCTATAATGTGTGAGATGAATGTAATGGAACTTTATACGGAGCACCGATAGGCTAGCTATATTCCTTCTTTCGGGAAGGTAGAGGTTTGTGTAAATCTCATGAGATGAGACTGTCCGTTTAGGCGGGTATGGGTCTCCATATATCTCCTAGTGTTTGAACCTATGCTGCCAACATAGGGTTCTAGCAAGGTTCATTTCCCTATACATGCTAGCATATTTTGGTTTCACTTTGGCCGGTGATTCCACCTCTTTTCGGTGTGGTGTAGACACTGGATTTCATGAGCTCACATGATCTATTTCGGTTAAAGTTAAAGTTCCCAAAGAAAGAATGAGGCTAGCCTTATGTAATGCACACAATGAAAGGAATGATACCAAAGGTGTTTGGGTAGGATAATCAAGAGGTGAACTAGACTCAAGTAATGACACTAGGTCATTCTTGGTCATTGCACAGTGAATCCGAAGAGAGTCCTTAACAAGGTATATAAATGAAATTAAAAATGGACTTCGTATGAATGAATGAAGCAGACTCTGTGTTTGCTAAAGAAGGCTCCCTAGTTGAGGTCCCATATGTTGAACCCTCATTTGGGAAGTACTAATGTTAAGTCCGTGATTCCAAGGTCTCACGGCATATGAACGAATGATATGCAATATATCTATGTTCTACAAGAAATAGGTTATGTCTTTTGTGCAATATGAAAAGAATGATGATGCATGTTACTCTCATAGTATGACTTTCCTAATCTCATTTGGCAAGTCCAACTGACTTGGATTTCCATAACTCATATCATTAGGAGAGATATCTTCTTAATCATGCATGTCCTTGGTGTTTACTTGCAAACACCCATACTTAGTACAAGTGTGTAGTAATTCCATACAACCCTCTACATTTAGGTGCAGGTGCAGGTGGACGCTAGAGCTTACGAGGATTCTTATCTTTTATATTCTAGCTTAGAAGTAGATATAAGCTAGTGGAGGGTGTTCCATTAGCGTTTCTTTCTTACTTATTTTCATACGTCGTATTGGTGCCATTTTGCCAACTTTATATTAATGCAGTTATGAACTATTTTCTTCATTTGAATATCTTATTATTAGATAGTTGTTGTGAACTGATGTGATATAATGCAAATCTTATACACATATATTGTTTCTTACTATGAAGTCTATGTATACTTCAAAGCCAACAAAACTTTTAATTTTCCGCTAATATTAACCTATACGATGTAATGATGATGTATGTAGGATTGTCTGTGACCTCCGAGAGGTCAACGATGCCGGTTTCGGCTAGGGTCTAGACCCCGGTCGTGAAAAATGTGGTATCAGAGCATTAGGTTTAATTCAAAGGATAATAAACTCACATCAACCACATCGGGTAGTATCTAAGTTATGGTACTGAAGTGCACCACTATCATGAATTAGAGACTGCATGATGCGTAGGAAAACATCCCATCTTATACTCTCTATCGTGCTATATGGAATTGTGACATGATTGTGTCATCAAGAATCTAACTCTCTTCTTGTATCTACGTCTACATAATGAATACAAGGAGATATGCAGGCAGGAGGGTAGGTGAGGCAGTTGTTGGAGGAAATCAAGTTCCTTCTCAAGCCCCAGTTTTTGCTGATAAGTTGCCTGTCAATCCAGCTGGGTTGACAGATGGAGAAGTGAGGAATTCCATGCTACAGATGGCACATGCCATCACTACTCAGGATCAAGCCATCACGGCTCAAGCCTCTAGAGAGGGTGCTCCCAGAAAGAATCCTCATGCTGGCGCTATGGCTAGCAGGCTGAGGGACTTCACCAGAATGAACCCCAAAGTTTACTACGGATCCAAGACACATAAGGATCCCAGGAGTTCGTGGATGAGGTTCACAAGATCCTCTGTGCCATGGGAGTAGATGAGGAGGTAAAGGCTGAGTTGACTTCATATCAACTCAAGGATGTGGAACATATTTGGTACCGGATGTGGGCTGATAGCCGAGCACGTGGAGATGTTCCCATCACTTGGGATTTTCCCAAGACTGCATTTCTGGAGAGATTCTTCCCCATAGAGCAACGAGAAGCCAAGGTTGAAGAGTTCATCAACCTGAGACAGGGAGGTATGTTAGTCAAGGAGTATTCCTTGAAATTCGTTAAACTCTCAAAGTATGCTTCTTCTCTGGTGGCAAATAGCAGGGATGAAATGAGCAGGTTTGTGACTGGCGTATCGGAGGATCTAGTGGAAGATTGTCGGGCAGCCATGTTGCATGATAACATGGATCTAGGCAGGTTGATGGTGCATGCCTAGCAAGTGGAGGAATGTAGCAAGAGGAGGTACACTAGGGCAGGGAATAGGTCAAGGCAAGCTGAGGGGAATTTTTCAAGGAAGAGTAGTACTGAAATCAGGGATAAGCCCAGGTTTAAGAAGGGACTCTCCCACTAAGGGGATTCAAGTTCATCCAAGGGTCTCTATGATAGGGATTCCGAGCCCAGAGTTAAGAGGAACAATGAAGTAGATACACCTCAGGAGAGGCTACCGTGTAGGAAGTGTGGCAAACTGCATGGAGGAGAGTGTATGATGGGCTCTAACGATTGTTACAGTTGTGGCAAACCGGGTCACATGATGAAGGATTGTCCGAATAGGAGAAGTCAATAAAAAAGGAATGAGAAAGTTCAGCGTAATGGTCCAAGTGAAGAGGCTCCAAGGAGGCAGCGATTCTTCGCACTCAAGTCTAGGGTTGCAGGGGAAGGCACTTCTGGTGAAGTCTCGGGTGCGTAGCATTAATTAGTCTTGCATGTATTTGGATGTGTATGGTGTTTATGCACTAGTATGAGGTTAATATGTTTGAGTCATCATGTTGGTTGCTGATTTGTGTGACTTATATGTTTACTTGTATTGTATGCTTTGATGAGACTAGTTAGGAAAGAGTTTCCTCAGTCTATTAATGTGAAGCTGCTAGTAGATTTCAAAGATGTGCACCACCATGCTAATAGGTGAATCATATATTCACCAATGAAAAGTACTGAATTGCTTATGTATGTATATGTTCTATGGATGACTGGCTTGTTGCGAGTAAAGAGTAGTGTCATTCGGGGACGAATGTTCCTAAGAGGGGGATAATGTGACAACCCGAAAACGACTATGCTAAGTAAGGCATAAACGTACCTAGAATGCCTAGATTAGACGGGTTAACACGGCTTGATGCGCGTGGAACCACACCTCTGAACCTATGCACCAGCCAAGCCTGTCACAACCCAGAAGCATACCCTAGAAGTTAGGATAAAATCTTGGATTGTAACCGGCGTCGTCGACCTCTCGGAGGTCTAGGAAAAGCCTCTCATATCATTCATTGCATTGGCATAGTAAATTTAGCGGAAAATTTAAAACTTTTCATAGCACATCATATGCTAGAAACATCACATTATATATATATAAAACATAAGTCATAATACATATTTAGACTCTAAGTCTCTTTGCCATCTTAGACTCAATAACTTTAGAATACATTAGGAACACGGCCCATACGACACATTACATAACTATACAATATTTAAAGACTTTACATTAAAGACATTAGTAGAACATCCTTGAACTTAAGGATTCCTTTCCTTGAGCTTGGGAAACCACCTATCAAGCTCCTCAATCATAGATCTCCTTTAAGCATTCCATAACCTACACTTTGTGTAAAAACTTAAGAAGAATGGGATTAGCACAAGAACGTACTAAGTATGGCAACCATCCAAAAACATGCATTTAAAAGGGACATTTCCTTTGAAATCATACTTCATGCCATTTTGAGTAAATCATCATAAAACCTTTATCAATAGCATTTATATCATCCACATACTTCATAGAAACACAATCAAAGGCCAAACATCATAGAAAAGCACATATAGAATTTAATCCCCATTTGAGGTCACTTTACAGTGAACTCACTCTCCTTAACATTAACTATTTCTTTTAATTCATTTGCTTATTAGGTAATCCTTTAGGTATACTTGGTGCAATGCATCACCTTAGGAACATAAGAGAATTCCATACATAGCATCTACACAAGACAACACATGCCATCATAAAAGTATAGTACAATATAATCATAGTCAAACCAAGACTACAATATCATACATAACTGACACATACATAATCATATCTATTAAGGTACCTTCCTAAGACTTCCTAAGGAGTCACTTGTGCAATGTCTACATGGGTTCATTACTTCCACCTATTCTAAGTAACTTACCTTAAGTACTCCTAGTTAGGATTCTATTCAATTACTTCCATTGTACATTTTACCTTTAGGGAAACCATAACCATAACCGACATAGACCATGGGTGCTAATCATGGAATCCGGTGTCATAAAACCTTACACCGATGGAAGGTGGATCTACCGGCCAAAGTAGAATCGAACATGACATAGCTATCTAGGTGGAAATCCACTAGCTAGTATCCTATAGTGGCAACATAGTTTATGGAACTTGGGGAATTCATGGAAATATCAACTCTACACCCTATGTTGGGTCATGAGGCTATCCACCCCGTGAGGACCGTAATGAACCCTACCTTTCTTATGTAAGAGAGTGTCACCCCTCACATGAGGACCGTAGTGAACCCTACCTCTCCTATGTTGGAAAGTGTCACTCCCTCATCTACAAGTTCACTCGGTGCTAGGCTAAGTTCCCTTTATTGAAAAAACTTTATTACCTTTGTTTATAAAAACATAAGCTTAGAATATTCATCATTGATATGCTTATAGCATATTCAAGCACCTATCTAGATTTGGAGTATTCTTGGGCACCCCTAGCAAGGCCCCTCTCACTAACTAGATCATCCATGTGTGTGAGTGTATACTTAGATGTGAGCAAACCTTTCACATAATACACAAGGTCACACATATTAATATATCAATGCATAAGTCTATAGGCATAACTATATGAGCAATACTTTCATATAAACCTACTAAGACACTATACGCATTCATACTTCGCTATATCATATTCATAACATATTCATATAATCATCCTTCATACGCATAAGAACCAAACCTAGGAACTATCCTATCAAGATACACAAGTGCAATGCATAGACAAGGTTCCATACCCTTGCCCATACTAGTATACCTATCAAGTCATCCTAGTAAGCGAATACAAATCATACATTCATAAACATCACCTTAATATGCATAGTAGTAGACACTAGTGAATATGAGAACTACCTTTCATTTAGACACTATGACTTATACTACTTGTAATATGCATGTAAGTGAGAGTGTGTGTACATTGACCAACATGATCACATAATGACTATCAATAACTTCTAAAGTCAGCCACCCTATTAGACCACATTACACTTCCAAGCACATAACACACAACACATGATAGCATAGGAGACAAGACAATATATACCTTATAATCAAGACTCCTAACTTTAGCTATTCACACTTTCATATAAGGGGTACATAGGTAAGGGGTTATTACCATCTTAACACATCAATGGCAGCACCTATACTTTACCCTAACATGGTTATACACATGCTCATGAAATAGCCACACAACTTAATCCACAACTAGAATAGGAAAGTAAGCATAATCTTCTCATAGTATCATCTTAAGCACATGTTCATAAGTTCATCAATATGCCTTCAAGGCCATGGTCAACACATATATAATGACAATAAAGTAAACACCGCCACCATAAGTGGACCATACCACACAATGCCATACGAGGCTTCATCAACATTTCTATAAAGAATAAAGAAGTAGAAGAGTAAAGAGAATAAGCATTCTTACCAATTTCTCACCCTTTGATCATCATTGATCAATACACCTTATCCATCAATAAAACACATATATGGCAGTAGCTAGATGTACTTTAAATGTATAAGAAACCATGTACAAGTCAGTACATGATTTTACCATAACATAATACCACATATTAACATTCTAGGAAAGTAGAATAACATAGATCATTAATCAATTTCATTCATATGGATTATAGGTCATATTTCATGAATCATATCACCCTATGGCAGTAGCTAATGAAATCATAATCTAGATGAGACACTACTATAATTTGCCATTAAGGTCGATACAAGCATGTTTCATATAGGAAATTCATGGAAAGTAAGTTTACATAGGTTAATCATATTCAACCAATCATTAATTGACCCATATTGTATTAATTACAGCATATAGCAGCATAGACATTAACCATAATCAATTCTTATGGCGACTAACCTAACATCAAGATCACAAGTTACAATTTCATGGACAAGAAGAACCTAGATTAATTCAAACCAAGCCTTCTCTACTTTGGTCATACATGATTTATATCCACAATTCAACCATGGTATTAATCTAAAACAGTAGCTACAAGAACCACAACTTAATCGAAATTCACTTTTCATCATAAGAAGGCCAATGTTACAGTGAACTATAGAAACTAGGCTAAACATGCTCAAATCTTCATACATTGATCCTCATGGATCATTCAACATCAATTCAATATAAATTCATGTAACTAACAGTATATACAATCAATTCAATGTAAGGGAATCATAATTCAATCGATAACAAGTCAAGATCACAAAGCCCATGCAAGAGCTAAACCAATTTTGGAAGGAACATGGGTTCATCATGCAATTGGAGTGAAATCACATTCAAATCAATGTATTAACTTCAATTCATCATGATTTAATCATTATAAACGTTTTGAGAAAGAACCCATGGCTAGATTGGAGAAGAAGAACTTTGATCATAAACTTTCTTTGAAAACATTTAGAAGAACTCTCCAAGTGAAAGGTTACTTAGAGATGAAGGATCACCATACCTTAATATTCATGAAGACCTATAAAACTTGATGAATAACCCATGAGAATCAAATCTACAAGTTGTTCTTGAGCTTCAAAAACCATGGAGGTTCTAGAGAGAATATTTTGTAGTGGAAAGGCTTTAAACATGTGAGAGGATTTGTGAATGAGTTGATCACGTTTTATAAGACTTATATACACCTAAAATCAACTAAATAAACCCTTAATAATCATTTTAGGACGTGGGGTGAATTTCCCATTCACACCTTTAAGTGATAGGACGCAGCAGCCAACCTGCAGGCCATCCGCTATGAGGGGCTCGACGGGGCGTCATGGCCATGACGGGCCGTGGCAGCCTCCGTCGCCCATGCCTTAGCCAAATTCTTGGCTCAAGACCTGCCCAAGTCAATCCCCCTTTGACGATACCTGCTTGACGGTCCGTTGGTGGCCCAACGATCCGTCATTGGATCCGTCAAGGGACACTGCCTGGCAGCCTTGGGTCCTTCTTTTGGGGCCTCTTGTGGGGCCCTTTAGAAGTCGTACCCATATGTTTACAACCTTATTACAAACCTTAGCATGTTATAGACCTTCAACATAAGTTTCATCCAAAACAAACTCCTACAAGACGTCCAAACAGCCTTGACCCCAACATGACATACGATGAACGTCTTAGGGGCTATCTTTCAAACGCCTTGGACGTTCTTGGGCGTTTGACCTCCAAACTTCACGAAACTTCATAATAACATTAAACATAATTTAAAACCATTTTAAGACTCATTATACTAAGTTCATACAATTTAAGCATGCATACACACATGAGGAATATAAGCGACTATTCGTCGAACGTCTTGGACGTCCCTTGACGTCCGACTTCCAAATCACTTCAAACTTTGCACACTGCCTATATATAACATAATAAGGCATTTTAGGACCTTATAACATTAAGACGAACTTGTTAGGCTCTAGACACCTTATCTCATTTTCGAGGTCTTACAATATCCCCCACTTGGGAACATTCGTCCTCGAATGACACTTAGGACTCTTTAATCACATCAAGGACTTCAATGCACATAAGAGCAGTTAATAACATTTAAAATATCATCAAATCATTTTAGCACTCGATGCACACAACCAAGCAAAACCATTACTCACTCACTCTTTAATGCATCAAACACAAAAGTCCTTTTCATGTTCATAGGGGAACATCCTTCTCCTAATCATAACACGATCATTACGCCTTAATTCATTACAAGAAAATCTTGAAAAGCTACTAATAGGCAGATCATAACTCATACTCAAAGTTAGTTAGGCACTCATACCTTAATGCACAAAACTTGAGTTAGTTAAATCACAAAGATCTTCATTAGTTAGACCTAGTACCATGAAGGTCATACTCAACCATACAATGCTTAGTTGTATACATGGAGGAATATCTTGCTCCTCAACATATTTCATGCATCATGAGTTCACACCTTAGCAATTACAAGATCAATTTCTTTACAAGATCAATTTCTTTAAAAATGAGAAATCTCAACTTTCAAGCAAGACATGCATAATTTTCTTCCTAGTGAAATCTAAATGGTAAGTCACACCAAGTACATCACAACAAAAAATAGGAAGTCATTCCATAAATCTCTATTAACTTATCACTCACCCTTATAGTAAGCCTTATTTTTGAAAATAACACAATTATAGGATACACATGAACACTTAGCTTGACATGTTTTCACTTTTTCAAGAATGAGCCTACAATTTTGCATTACAAATCATCAAATCACTAAATTTTAGAGAGCGAGTCAACATATTTCATTGTAAAAGAGACTCAATTTCCATTACAAGGCTAAACAATTTACCTACAAGTGACTATTACCAAGTTCCTTGCCTTACCTCATGAAGTCAACTTCACAATTAGCACATTGAAATGCAAGTCAACA
>JAJJBR010003082.1:0-47500 GCA_022817965.1 Solanum lycopersicoides
GCAATAAATCACTCGCTTTTGCACCTTAAACCTCTCTAAATACCTCAGAATTACACTAGCACCCTTACTACTAACCACCTTCTCAGTCAAGCTACTTACTAGGGTCTTGATCTTAGCCTAACCATCATAACACATAGAAGATTCCACGAATACAACTACAAGCATTCCGACTAACCACCACCACATACCCTTACTTTCTCTTCACCTTACCGAGCCTTTGCCACATGGTACATTACATCAAGTTTTCTAACTACTAACCACGAATCCCTTTCTCCAAGGTGAAATCCACCTAAGTATTTACATCACGTGCACTATCCCCACTTCTCGCCCTTGCAACACACAAACAATCCTTTCTCTCAATTACTATGACCCTTGGACCCTTGGCCTTCCCGATTCGTTCAACAACGAGATGCGTAACAAGTTTACTCAACATAGAAGAACAACCCGATATAGGTCATCATAATCATTAAACAATTCCAGGAGAAACAATATCAAATATCACTTACGGAAAACATACAACTTCATCAAATATACAATTTTAACAAGTCATTGGTCCTCTCATGGAACCCAAACCCAAACTAGTAGCATACTGGAACGTGGTATCCGATTCAATGTTTATGAAGGAATGTGGCAACCGATTCCATATTTATGCCAGAACGTGGCAATCGATCCAATTTAGTGTGTCGGAACGCAACACCCGATCCATTCAATAAGCCACAATCATATTCAAAAATATATGTCCAATCATACAATCAAGTCATGTCATTCATCCTTCATCTATCTCATTCACAACTAGCGTGATCAATAATGCAACATTCGCATATATACAAGTATTACGATGAAGCAAAAACAACCATATATCACACAATCATGAAATCACAACCATCATCTAGCCCTCGTTCATCGTCTAAGACTTTTTCCTAGGATTTAATTATCTCTTATTCGGTGCACGAAGGCCTACGCATAGATCTTACCATTGACTTACATTATATTACACATTGAACACAAATTTATAACTACAAAACCTTATTTCCGAACTTTGTGATAGTGATCTTGACCGAAAATTCGTAATCCATGACCGAAAATTCGTAATCCATCTATTCCTTATGCTAGAAATCTCCTTCTCATTCATTCCCAAGCTTAGAGCACCATTTTTTTTTTGGAGGGGGGGGGGGGTTTCTAGTGTGGTTTACGTCTAAATTAGATATTTTAGGATGAAGGAGAAAATAAGAATTTACGTTACTTACATTCTTCTCTCCTATCCCTCTCTGGCGCCAACTTACCACGCCGTGGTGCCGCTGCCCTATCGGCATCTGGCCCGCCCTAGCGGGACAGTGCCTAGAAATTTTCCGAATTTTAGTTTTTTCTAAATAACGACGGTTCGGGTCATTATAAATTTAAAAAATTAATATATAATTTATCTCTTAATTAGATCATAATCTATCCTTATTATATATTCATTATCAAAATATTGAATTTATTATATTCAAAGGGTGATATATAAGGGAAAATTACGCGTATAAGCATATATATATATATATATATATATATATATATATATATATATATATATATATATATAGGAAAGGTGATAGCGCCTACGTGTCAACACCACAATTCTAATTTTAACTTTTAAAAAATCAATTAATTAAATAAAATTAATTCAATATTTTAGTTAAATAGAATTAATTTATGTAAGACTCTTATTGATCAACATCTATTTAATTATTAAAATTTAAATATGTATTCTGTTTTGTTTTTTTTTAAAAAAAAAAAACAACAAAAAACATGGCAGCATTACAAATAGACCACGTATAAATTTTGAGTTAGTTTTTGAACTCCTTATTTTGTTATATCAATGATGGGTATATACATTTTAAAAAAAAAAATATACATAATTAGATTACGACTATTTAAATATGAATACTCTAAATTAAATGTGATATATTTTTCTGTGTAATTCGATATCTGAATTTTAAATTTTTGGTTGATATTTTTGAAGTAAGAACATGCTTCTTTGTAGCAATAAAATGAGTGAATTATAGTTATTATTATTATTCTTAAATTATTTAAAAATATAGTAGTAAATTTGAAATTGCTAATTTTTGTCTTGCAAGAATAGACATATATCATTATCGAAGAGCGACATATGACTTTTTAGGATGAAATTAATTAAGTTAAATAATAATTAATTACTGAGCTAAATTTAAATTTAGATTTAGATTTTATTACAATTTTCTTGAATTTATACTGAAAAGAATAACTAACAAATAAGTTATACTTTTTCTGAAATGAACTGATTAAATAGAATAAATATTCAAATTTTCTAAATATTATATAATTTATATTCGATTTTTAGCAAAGAACATTACAATTTTAAATATGAAATTCAAATGATTTCAAGCAAAAATAAAAAATAAAAAAATCAAATGATTAAAAATAAAACCAACTAACTGCTCCATTTCTCCACTATCTCCACTTCATGTTTTATTTGTAAATTTAAAATTCAAATTGTACGTAACTGCATGATCTGATCCACAATTTTTAGGATTATTTACATTACATTAGAATAGAATTTATACAATTATTATTAGTTAACGCAAATGAATGTGTTTTCTCTTCTAACTTCTTCATTTCTAATTCCTCTCAAATTTGTTTTTTCTCTCCTTTAGTACTTCTTAATTGAGAAAATTGTGGCTTTGACACTAATTTCATCAACAAGTTATCAACAACAAGATGTGCCAAGATACTATAAATTTGTTTTGCCAAAGTTAATTCTCCTGAATGTAACTTTTATAGATTTATAATTTACCAATCTTTACGCAACAGATTTCTATTATAAAAATAGTATTGTTATAAATTATTGAATTTATTGTTGTTGTATTGTAAAAAATTATGTTCTTTAATTATATAAATTCACTTTAGCATTAGTCGACATGTTCAATATATATGGACATAGTTACTTATCTTTTTGCATTTTCATAATTTTTAAAATAAATGCTGGTACTTTGATATTTGTGGGTTATAGGTAGTTCAAAATAAATCAATGTCATTTTGATAGTCTTTCAGATTTAGCTTTGGACCGGAAAGATCAACAAACTTGCAAGTTGATAGTAAGTATTTCCTCACAACAATGGTTTATCATTTCTTCATTACTTGAATAGGTACAATATGCTATTTTTATTTACTTTTCAAGTTTAATAAAAAAATTATATTTAATTGCTTCTAAGAGATTCTTACTAATACTTTTTATCTTATGCTTTGATAGTGACAATATAATGGACATATTTGTTGTTTTTTTGTTATTTATTTATGTATTTTAGTAGCTAATTATGATTCATCATCTGAGTGATGGATAATTCATTTAAAATACGTCCATCATGAACTCATTAAGGTAACATGTCATAATATATTATCCATAAAAATATAGGCTAATTTGATTTGATCATCACTATTATAAGTAAATTATGGCTAAATCATGCCATGTTTACTGTTATTTGCATTATACTTTCTCTTATAAATTTTTTATTAGAGTACATTTTAACAATCTAAATTTCTTAAATGCGAAAGGTAGCATTGTATTGTACTATGTAAATTATTTTGGGTGAAGAAATATATATCTATTAAAAAATGGGAAACTTTCACATATAGCCACTTAAAAATAATTAATTACTCTCCATAGCTATAGTTTGATAATTACAATTTGTAGCTACATGTTATTTGGAGGAGAGAGGCGAGCGAGACTGGAAGAGAGAGGAGAGAGGAGAGAGAGGGGGAAAAGAATGGGAGAAAGGTGAATTGTATATGTATATTGGTTAGATAATTGTATATTATACATATGTAATTGTATATATGGCAAGAGAGATTGGGAGAGGGAGGAGAGAGGCGAGCGAGACTGGGAGAGAGAGGAGAGAGGCGAGCGAGATCGAGAGAGGGAGGAGAGAGGCGAGCGAGAGAGGGCATAGAGTGGGAGAGAGGTGAATTGTATATGTATATAATTGTATATAACTGTATATTATACATATACATTTGTATAAATGGCAAGCGAGATTGGGAGAGGGAGAAGGCGAGCGAGATTGAGAGAGGGAGGAGAGAGGCTGGCGAGAGAGGGCAGAGAGTGGGAGAGAGATGAATTGTATATGTATATAGGCTAAAAAATTGTATATTATACATATTTATTTGTATATTATGGCGAATTATACATATACAAACATGACTAATTATACAAACTCGAAGTCAGCCCACGTACTTAATGTATAATGTTAGTCGTGAGTGGTAATTAGAGCAAACTATAACTATGATGAGTAATTAAATAGTATAAGTTTGCTTATTCACGTATTTTTCCCTTAAAAAATTACACTTAAGATTGTTTGTTTATTTTTCTCTCTATATATAGTAATGGACTTTAACTCCTTAACCCTTTCGTGGAGTTCAATACTTTTCTAAACATAAAGCAGCCACAAAAAGAAATATATAAAGATATATATATATATATATATATATATATATATATATATATATATATATATATATATATATAATGATAATTTTTTCTAATGATGAGGGCTCGAAATAGGAATATATCACGGTTAAAAATCCTCTTATTCTATGATAAAATTTGAAAGATAGATGTGATCACATGTAAATAGTCATTCTTTCACAAACAAGTCTACAAAATTTAAAAATTTTCTGTGAGTTATTCTTAATGCTTAGAAGTACG
Organism: Solanum lycopersicoides; assembly: GCA_022817965.1. Classification (NCBI taxonomy): domain Eukaryota; kingdom Viridiplantae; phylum Streptophyta; class Magnoliopsida; order Solanales; family Solanaceae; genus Solanum; species Solanum lycopersicoides. The sequence goes on from JAJJBR010003082.1 coordinate 4,721, forward strand.
TATTTCCCTATTGTAATTATGTGGTGCAAAGTATTAATAATCATGATATGCTTTCACAACTATATATCCATGCCTTGAATATGCTCTTGCAACAACAATATCGAGAGACAGGATTAAAAACAATTTTTAAACTAATTTTGTATTTTCTTGTAATTAAACAATAATATATTTTTAATGAACAATTATGAAAATCAACCTTAGTTCATGAGACGAACTTTCACCAAACTAAGCATTTTTATGAAATCTTTTTGACTAACAATTTTTATGACAATTCTATTTTTTAATTCTAACTTTGTTTCTATGAAATCTTTTTGACTAACAATTTTTATGACAACTCTATTTTTTAATTCTAACTTTGTTTCTATGAAATCTTTTTGACTAACAATTATAAATATTTTTGATTGAGCAATCGAATATGTAATTTTTCTTTCTTACTTTCGCAATTATGAATATTAAATTGGACTTGAAATACATTTTTTTTTGTTGAATTGAAATTTTTGATAAGCCTCACTAATCCCTTTACCATGGGGATCTTTTGTTGTTTCCTTCACGTCTGAGACACTTAGTGGTAATATATATATAGTGGTCAAACTTTGTATTATATATATCTCACTTGTGAACTGCCTTGAAAAAAGGGAAATATTTGTTTCATTTTTAATTGTTACGTTTGAAGTTTCATACTTCTTAAGAAATTAATTTGATAATGATAATTTTTATCTGAAGTAGAATGAAGAAATTTGTTCATAATGAACAAATAGATCCGGTCACAGGACTTGATCCTAACACCAAATTGGACTCAATATTCAGGACTCAACATTGAGATCGATCCATTCGGTCTAGGAAATCCACATGTTCATAGTCCAATATATCTTTCATCTTTTCATTCATTTTGTAAATGACATAGTATTCTTTTCTTAGATTCTTCTAGAAATTGTATTGGTGTACAAAGTTAGTTACATGGGAGATAACTTTGTTAGCATCTATTTTATTTACAATTTAATCCCTTGTATTTAGATTAAATAGAATATTGCTACATCAATGAAAATCACTCGAAAATTATGATTAATATGATTATTTTACTATAGTAGTATAAAATTTGATGTATAGTTTTATGTCTTGAAAGATAAGTAACTAGTATTGAGGGTAAAACATGATTTATTTTTTTTTAAAATCTTGCTATATTAAATGTAAAAATTTATTTTTAAAATATTGAACAAGTAAAGTTAAGTGACTGGAGGGAGTATTAAATAATTAATAACTATGATCATGCATTGAATTCTGCTTGTTCACTAATTCACACAAATATTCATCACATATGAAGATTGACATTTTACTCTCAAACCCAATGTTCGATCACAAGCTTTCAATGGACTCCTCAACAAGTTAAAGGATAAATAAAGAAGAAGGGTATTTTCGGTATGGAGGGGGAAAATTATTTTATGGTATAGTTTTTAATTTTTTTAAAAAAACAATTTCTACTTGACGGGTGATTCAAATTCATGGTGTATGTATAATTATTAATTAGCAAATAGTGAGAAATTGATCTTATAATTTAGTTTAGGTGTGGTGGTTAGGTCATTGACATTATTACTAGTTTTGTTACCAAAATTTAATATAATATATGCATGCATGAGCGCTTAATATGTTGAGAAAGGGTGTGATTTACCTTGGAAGAAATAAAAAGCTAGCTAATAGAAACATGGCATTGTTTAGTACGTATAAATAGCAAGTTAGTTTAATATTGCCCCCTCCGTTTCTTGTTACTTGCTCAATATCGATTTTACGTACCATTTAAAGAGCAATGAATAAAATGACAATTTTATTATATCACGAGGAACTTTCATAACTAGTCACTATAATAAACTTAATTATGCTCCATAGCTATAGTTTGCAAATTTACGGGTTGTAGCCACAGTTTAAGTTGCAGTATTTGTATAATTTGCGGATTTGTATAATTCACATGTTGTATAATTCGCGAGTATATTTGTATAATTCAGTTATTTTTATATAAACTCGAAATAACGAATTTACACAATTACAAACATCAGAAGTGTAAACAGTTATACAAATTATATTATACGAATTTCATATTATACGAACGTATGAATTGTACAAGCTGAGCCGCATATTTATAGCTAAAAGTATTTTGCAAATTGTATTTAAGACAAACTATACCTATGTTAAGTAATTGACTAGTATACGTGCCGCGGATATTTTAAAATATAATAATAATACTTAAAATTCAAATAACTAATAAACTGTACAGTTTGTAATATTTTTAAAATGATAATAATGTGAATCATTAAATTATTTAATTGAACACATTAAATTAAAATTTTTGTGATTATTTGTTGTAACTGAAACAAATAAATTTGATTTGAATCTAAATTTTATTTATATTTTTTAAAACATAGATTATCAAATTAATTAATCTATCTCAACTTAAAATTGTAAAATCAAATTCAAAATTATAAAGTAGTAAATTTTCTCTCAATAATAGTAATAATAATAATATTCATTAAATAAAAGATGTAACAAAAAATATGGATAAAAAAAGTTACTTAAATCTTTTTACTTGTTCTTGAAACATCTTCTCAAATCTCAATCACTTTATTTGTTAAATTTATAAAAAAAAAGTAACACAATAAATTAAGTTATAAAGTCATGCATATTTTTAAAAAATAGATAAATAAAATAAGATAACATATATAGTAAAAATATATAAAGGCATTAACACATAAAATTAATCGTGTAAACTCTTTTAATCATCATATACAAAAACGAAGATACTTATAATATATGTCCTATGATTTGTTCTTTAAAAAATATGATTAAATTAAAGCTACATATACAAACATAAAGATAAAGCAACATGATAATCCACTATCTCATAAATGTTTTCATGTTTATTTATTTTAAATTTAAAAGTTGATTTTAATTTTGTATTGTTTCTGAATTGTAATTGCAATTTATTAGTAGTAAATATAATTACAAATAATTATAATTTATAAGTAATTTCAATTATATAAAAATAGAATTTTTTTTGTGGTGTTGAGACATATCACTATCACCTTTCATACACAAACATAAGTGACACATAAAATTTTAAAGAATTGAAAATTTAACTTAAATTAAAGTGAACTTAAAATAAGTCAAGTATATACAATTATCTTCAAAATTATTTTGAGATTGATATATTTGTTTTTTAAATGCCTATTCAAATTTAAATTATTGTTTTAAAATGATTAACTGCCTCATGTGTCTTTTTTTTTTTTTCACATGCAATTTTGTAATTTTTTAAAGAAAAATGTTTGCGTCATATATATATATATATGCACCTTCGAGACTTTTAAAGTATTTGCTTGACATGACAGAGGTTTGTTTTAATAACGTGTAGTAAAATAAAAAAGATAAAGTAATACACTAGAGAAATATATATAAAGAGAAACTGATAAATTATTTAACTTTAAATTATTATACAAATAAACTAAATTGACTTTCTATTTATAAAAGAAAAGAAGTTGCCATACAAACTTGCAAATTTATCTGATTAATTGGTGTTGGTTGACAATTTAATTAGTTGTTGTTTGTTGCCTTTCTCGTTTTCACATCTCAATATTCACAAGAGCCATCAATCATCAATAATCTATAAATATTATCAAAATCTTCAATTTATTATTTAATAATAATAAATAATATATAATTCAATTAGGGTTTACTCATATATATATATCGCTCTCTTCAACACTATAACTATGCCATGATGTTCTATCTTTTTAGTATGTTTCTATATGACAAACAAATTAAAGATAGTGACCACAATGCAAGAAAGTGAAATAGAGCTCTTGTTAAAAGATCAAATGGAAGAACAAATTCTCGTTGATCGATCATGATTTAAATACTAAATAACGATCGAAAAAAAATCAGTTGAATAATTTCATGAATTTATGAGCGACAAGTGCTCACATACCGAATAAAAACGAAGAAGAGAGCACAGCACGTGAGACATGAATTATGTACGTTATTTTCATTCCAAGAGTTCCATCATGCAAGTGTATTGACATTGTATTCAAATCTTATTACTTAAATGTTATAACCACCGTTTGATTTAATTATAATTCGTAGCAAACAGTTGTCATTTGCCTCTCTCCCTAGGTTTCTTTTGTCTTTCTCTCTTTCTCTCTTTATACAAACACAAATTATACAAATTACAATGTATAACTTTGTGTTCTATACAACGCGAGAGAGATTTAATATACAAATATTTTATTTTGATTCAATTGTGTACAAATTTAAATTTATGCAGATATACAAACTTATAAAATTGGATTAAGAGGTTTTCAGTAATTTATACAAACGAGAGGCTGCCAACGATTTATCTAAATGGTCTGCCAACAAAATTATACAAATCTTAAACTCCTGTCAATGAGTTATTCAATCTGGTGCTCCATAGCAAGCATAAAGTTTACTATGAAGCGCAATTATACAAACTATAGTTATAACATACAAACATGATTTTTATGTTTGTTACATATAAAAGTTGTTGTATATATACTAGCTAGAAAGTGATGCACGGGGCCTAAGCACAACAATTTGATTTAAATAGTACTCAAATATGCAACCTTTATTATTAAAAAAATAGATAAAAAATATATATATATATATATATATATATATATATATATATATATATATATATATATATATATATATATATATATACCTTCAATTTTTCGTCATTACAGATTATATTAGCATCAAGTTAATAATGCATTACTAACATAAAAAAGATATAGTTGGTACATAATTAGGTTCATCTGTCAACCAAAATAACATACACCAAAATGTTTCAAAATTGATATAACACATTGATTTCATAATACATCAGTACATGGGAAAAAATCATCAACAATTGTAATTTTGAGAATCAACTAAAAGAAAAATCTCTACATCAGACCAAGATTGTAATTTCACACAATTTTTAGTTGAGAATTATACTACTAACAATGGTAAGAATATTAATGATAAATCCTAAAAGGTTTCTCTTGATCTTGCAACTGTTGACAATAGTCTAACTTTCATTTTTTTAAGCAGATTTTTTTCCAATTAGATGTTGGTGCTTCTTTGGCGGTACATTTGTACCTTTCTGAAAAAGTAAAATAAAATAGGATTCAGGAGAAAAGTTTTCGTCTATATCCATAAAAAAAAGAAAGTGACTTTGATGTAATAATTAATTTCACTCTAGCTTTATCAATTTTCTTTCTCCGCTTATATTTCAAATTGCTTTCTCCACTTGTATTTAGTCCTTGACATAAGCATGGTGTGTTATTGTTAGAAATTCATCTACCAAGAGGAAGGCATAACAGAAATTTGGGGATCATGACAAATTTCAATCGAACAAATTAATGTATTTTCAATTTATTGTTATATATATATAAGGTTAATTGTATCATAGCAATTGGATAGCTTAATTTAGGGTGAAAGAAGCACAATCTGTATGATTGCCTCTGTAGCACGCATGGAGTAGCTGATTTTTGGAGTCTTGAATTGTTAGTTTTATTTTTTTGCCTAATTTTGAATTGCAAATGAAGCCATATTTTTTTGGAAAATAGCCACCATTGATTATTGTCATAGCCCTTAATTAATTAAACCTAAATCATCGATATCAATATTATACATGTGATATCAATACTATACATGTGACAGTTGACACTCATTCAAGAAATAATTTGGGGAAATAAAAATGATAGTAAAATCTCTTTTCTATAAATATGGTTCTCTTAACTGTCACGACCAAGATCATCGTGATTGACATCCACATTAATCCTCCGATGGGAGAACTGTATCTACAAACCAACTAACCAAATTAACAAAAAATAAAATATTCAAAGATACGAAAGCAGGTTTAAATGCCTAAAGAAAAATTAGGGAGTTCCCATAAACCCTGAAAGTCTAACAAATAAATGTGAAAATAATGTCTAGAACCTGAAAGTCAATGTACCAAAAGATCCACTAATGACAATTCTAAGAAAATGGGTGCAACCCCAAACTAAACATAAGAATATCAAAAGTACTAGTAAGTCCGAATAGAAATGGACTAAACATAGTGAGAACTCATAACAACCTACCTCACCCTTGAATTTGATTTGGATCACTGGTCTCCTAAACGAGGTTCGTCAATAGTCACCTTAAGATTTCTTGTACTCAATAATAAAAAAACAAGTGCAATATCAGTACACAACCACAATATCACACGTCTATTTCAATAAGTTAAACATAAACAAGTAATCACAACATAATAAAATAGGCATGTATCGAACATATACAATATCAATCATCATTTCAGGATCAATGTACAATGTCATATTCTCAATAATAAATTTATATGACAAGTCAATTCTCCTCTCATGGTTACCATATCCAAACTGTTAGTGTGTCGTATCGTGACATCCATTCCAAGTTACTGTGTTGGATCGTGAAACCCGTTCCAATATGTATGTCGATACGTGACTATCAATCCCAATTAGTGTGTTGGAACGTAACACCTGATCCTTTCAACAATCCACAATCACAATCACAATGTATATTATCAAAATCATACAATCAAGTGTTGATTCGGCATACAATCATTCATTCATATTCATTTGCCTTAGGTATGATCAGTAGTGCAACATTCGTATACAGACATACATTACAATAAAACAATTGCTATCATACATCACACAAAACAAGAATTACAACCATCACCTACCTCGAACAAAACTTGAACCCTCCTAAGAAATTTAATTCTTCCCTTTACAAATTATTTTCGCTTGTTTTAGGTCTACAAACAAACAATTCAATACGGGGATCAATAATTAAGGTCTAATTTACCCGGATTATGACAAATCCAAAACCCAAATTATGATCCTAAGGTGAAGTTAGGGCTTTTTCCTATCATCCAAATCAGTTCAAAATCCTTCTCCAACAATATCTAACCAAGAATCTAAGTTCTACGGATCAAAAAATGGATTAGGGGAGTAAATCGTTACCTTTAGCACCAAATTTAGTGAAAAAAACTGGCTCTTAATAGTTGATATTGATGGATTGGTCTTAAGAAGGAACTCACTTAAAGAGATGAACACTGGTAGGACAACATAGACTTTTAGCTACGTTGGTTATTCTTTCTTCATCTTCCTTATGTTTGGGGACGAACATGGTTTTTAGTGGTGGAAAATGTAATGATCTAAAAAACTTATTTTTGAAAACTTTTATGAAACAATCGTTTCACCCCTTTCGGTAGTTACTCCGAGTTATTTCAAATTAGGAGAGGAAGTTGATTTGAATATTTTAAAATTATTCGATAACTTCACATATTTTGTTGATGTTATTTATTAAATAATAATTTTTTTAGTGTATGGGTAATGGTTCAAGTCCTAATTGATTTGATACCCTAAGTTTAACTCTTTTATTAGAATAAGTTAATAAGGTTTAATATTTTAGTCCACAATTTAAGAGAGAGACAAAGAGGCACAACTTGGCGCCACAAGAAAAGAACTTCATGCTTCAGGTATAACCTTTTGATTCTGCATGTATAATAGTAGTTGTTAGGATGTGCAATATACATGATTATATTAATTAGTTAGGAAACAAGAAAAAGTGGTTCCCTAAAAACCTAGGGTAGACAGTAGTAGTGGGTAATTTTAGTATAATTGTTGGCAAGGAAATTGAAAGTTAATGATTATGTAATGATAACAAGACCTTGGATAAATAAGATGATGAAGCGTTATGAATTATAAATGTCTACGGTTATACATCGTCTTAAGTTTTTTTTCTTTTTTTCCTCCTGCGATATGATTTATGGTGGCAAACCAGTGACTTTCATTTTGAATATTATAATTTTGTTATCATATTTTGAATTAAGTGTTTATATATTGAGATAAGTAATTAAATATTAGATTGTAGTGTTTGGATAAATTATGATTTAACTCTAGACTTGAAATTTAGAAAATATGAGATTTGACCTATTGGTTGGAATCAAGCTTTAGGAACTTAATTATAACCTGAGTGAGTTTTTGGGTCTAGGCTAGACCTATAGTAATATGAGTGTTTTTAGTTTCGAAATCTTATTGTGATTATTAATGTGAATAGATTGCTTTGAGTTGGAAATACAACGAAAAGGGAAGGCTCAAGTCCCAGAGTAATTGTTCGACTATTTGAGGCAAGTGGATTTCTAAACCCTTGTTAAGTGTATGAAATTCGTGTATTTCCCTGTAATATGTTTTTGAGGGTAATGAGACTTGTGATGGATTGTATTGTCTATATTGATTAATTCTAATGATGAAAAAGGGTTAATAAAAAAACAATGTGATTAACTGTTGGGGTGTGATGTGTTGAGAATGATTTGAAAGGCTTGTTTATTCATTCTGTTGTTGTGAATTGTGCTTTATTATAAAAATGATCATCTCCTCATTATTTATGTGAACATATCATTTGTATTGTTCTCAGACATGGTTGTGAAAAATGTTATGTGCATTGAGAAAGAATAAGAATTAAAGAGGATGTACCATTTCGAGGGACATATCGCGTGCTGCGATGGATACTATATTTCGAGGAATGTATTGCACTCCGTAGAGTTACTATTTTCCAGGATCGTATCGCTCACCGTGATGGATGCATGGACAGACATGTCCCCCATCGCCTATGAGTCCTGAACTGAGAGACAACGAGTGTGTATTACTAGGTCATACATGCATCACTATACTTGACACTACATTGAAAATATTTATGAACTTGATATTGTATTTTATTGATCTTGTGATTGTCTTTCTATGAAACGTTGATTGATGAATATTGGGCTTGTTGTTAAGGATATGTAATTATTAAAGTGTTGTTGTTGAGCTGTGTGTCATGTGAATTGTGAACTGTTAGGTTGGACGGATTTTATGCAGGTTATAGTTATGGAGGTTGTGACTGATGGATATTGAGCTTGTTGTTGAGAAAATCTGATTGTTAGAATGTTATTATTGAGACATGTGCTTGTAAATTGTGAACTGTTAGGTTGGACGGGTTTTATGAAGGTTGTAGTTGTGGAGCTTATGATTGATGAATATTGAGCTTGTACTTGAGAAAATGTGATTGTTAAAATGTTGTTGTTGAGACATGTGCTTGTAAATTGTGAATTGTTAGGTTGACTAGTTTTATGCAGGTTGTAGTTGTGAAAATTCGATTGGGTGTAAGGAATACCCGTATTCTATCTCCTTAGCTCGTGTTTAGAGGTTTACTTGCTGAGTACCGTGTGGTTTGGTACTCACCCCTTGCTATTACATTTTTTGGTAGGTTACTAGCCCGAACCTTAGTGATATTTTCTCTTCTCTTTGTTTGAGGCTTACTGTGGAGGTTTGTGAGGTAGATGCTTGTCATTTCAGTGGACCTTCTTTCTCCTAATTATGATCTTGTTATATTCTGGAAACAAGGTCATTTGAGACTTGTGTTTTTTAATCAATTGAAATACTTTAGAGACTTGTACACGTGATAACTAGATTTGGGGGGTATTTCTGAGTTGAATTATAAAACTTTTGCATTTTATTGTAATCTTTGAGTTTTAGGCTGACTTGTCTTGGTGGGATAAGACGAGTGCCAAAACATCCATTTTGGATCGTGACACCATCGCGGCGACGTCCCTCAAAATGGTACATCCTCTTATCACCTAACACTTATCACAATCATGTCTTAGAACAAATGCAAATGATATGTTCACACAAATAATGAGGAGATGACCATTTCACACAAGACACAATTCACAACAATGCAAACGTGAATCGTGATACAACATCAACAAATAAGCAATAAGCCCCCAAATCATTCTCAAACATCACAAATCAATAATTTATCACATTACATTTTTATTACCCTATTTCCGTCATTAGAATTATTAAGCATGGACAAGTCAACCCATCACCAATTCTCATTACTCCCAAACATGTATTACAAAGAAATACATGAATTTCGTACACTTAACAAGGGTTTAGAAATTAACTTGCCTCAATTAATCAACAATTTCCTCCGGAACTTGAGTCTTCCCCTTTCATTGAACTTCCAACTCAAAGCAATTTATTCAAATAAATGACCACAATAAGATTCCAAAACTAACAACACTCATATTGCTATGTTGTTTAGCCTTGACCCAAAAATTCACCCAAGTTTATAATCAAGTTCCTAAATCTTGATATTGATTAACATTTCAATTATGATATTTCTAAATTTCAAGCTAGGGTTAAAGTCTTACTTTCTCAAAATAGCATAACTCTAATAAATTTTATACAACACAATCCACTCAATATGTAATTATTTGACTTAATATATCCAATTTGAATTATAAACTAATAACCACCAAAGTCCCCAAAATCAACACTAAAAGGTGTCCAGTAAACTCAAAATAAAAATAAAAATACATAGCATACATAATCTAAACCTATTGCGAATTCGTTCAATATATAATTAATAATGTTTGATTGATATTATACAAATTATTGTCACTACTACTCAATATAAACACTAAAAGTTTATCCCCCCACTTGGCCTAAAGAAACTACGAACAACAGAAAGTAATTGACATTCAAAGTTTGCAAAATTGATACTTTTTTTTTTCCTTCAACTCAAAGTTTGCAAAATTGATACATTTTTTTCCCCTTCAACTCCACATTATAATATCATGATCATTAATCTCCTTTACAATCAATGACCATCCGTCCATATACAATATAATGAAAATTAAGGCTGAGTTATTACAATATGATAGTTGGCTGCCGCATAAGTTTCTGCCGATGTTGTGATGCCCTCTTCGGGAAGTTTCTTATTATTTGTTTATTGTTTTAATAAATATATAACCTAAAATGGCATAGGGAATTAACTAAATATTTGGACTTGTTCCATTAATCACCAACTAAATTAATAATTTAAAATTATCTATCAATTAAATAAGTGTAGTTGATGAATAACTTAAAAAATTTCAAATATGACCTTCCGGGTCATTAGCATAAGTGTCAGAAAACCCTCTAGTTATAGCTACCAAATAGTAGTATGAATAGATGTTTAATTGTACATTATCCGAATAGTCACAACCTTTTGAAAAAGTCATTGCTAAATTATCGAAAAAGTCATAACCCTTTGAAAAAGACATAACTCATTAGAAAAGACACACTCCTTTATAAAAGTCACAACCCTTCAAAGAAATCACAACCCTTCGAAAAAGTCGCAATTTATTGAAAAAATCACGATCTTTAATTTGAAAAGGTATCTACTTTCAATATAGTAAAATTAAGTAAACTTATAAATAAAATAAGTTGACTATTTTTAATTGGGATATTATAGTAATTCAACAGTCAAGTTTGGGAATTCATGCTTTTAAGATATTATATATATATATATATATATATTATCTATTTAAGTTCAATTTCTTTTATCCAAAACTTGTAAAGTTTTCATTAAATTGCATGTTATGTTGAATATCTAGGTAAGAACCCTAGAGAATTCATAGAGAGACGTAAAGAGGATGAAACCAAATTGTAAAGTTTTCAATCTTTGTAGCAAAGGTGTATACTGAGATAGTTTGGTAACTGGTTAGAGTTATGTAGCTATTATTAACATTGTAACGATTAGTTATGAGTGAACCTATGTATTATTTTATGCAAATATTAATTATGTAGAGATTAAAAAAAAAAATTCTTATGAAAACGGATCAAGAAACAAAATATAAATTATAAGAACAAATATATAACAATAACTCTAGAAATCTTAATAAATTAATTCATTAATTATTTAAACTTTCACCATGTTGGTGTGGGCTTAATTCCCACTTTGTAATTCCCTTCTCATTTATCCCCTATCATATAATAATATTTTAAAACAAAGAAAAAAGAAATATGAACCACAGACAAAAAAAAAAAATGAAAAAGGCTCGCAGAACGGCAGGAGTATACAAAGAATTTATTATTATAATAACCACATCATATTATAACCGGATGGTCCCGTAGCTCAGTTGGTTAGAGCGTTGGTCTTATGAGCCGAAGGTCGCGGGTTCGAGCCCCGCCGGGACCAATTTCCACAGTTTCTTTCTAACTTCCCTTTAATTTTTCCACTTCCGTAGGATGGCGGGTCAGTAAGGAAGAGGTAATATCTTGCATTATCAACCTACATAACTTGTGTTTCTCTACTTTACGTTATTTTCATCATTTTTTACAAAAAATATCTTCTAGTTTTTTTCACTTCCGTATGGTGGCGGTATCTTCTAGTTTATTCCACTTCCGTATAGTGACGGGTAGGGAAGAGATAATGAACTTGCATTGTCAACTAAATAACTTGTGTTTCTCTACTTTGATTTAAAACGTTATTTCCATAATTTTTTTAAAAAAAATATCCTTTAGTTTTTTCCACCTCCGTAGGGTGACGGTCAGTAGGGAAGAGGTAATGAACTTGCATTGTCAACTACATAACTTGTGTTTCTCTACTTTGATATAAAACGTTATTTCAATCATTTTTAAAAAAAATATATCCTTTAATTTTTTCCACTTACATAGGGTGGGGGTCAGTAGAGAAGAGGTAATGAACTTAAGTGCATTGTCAATTACATAATTTGTTTTCTCTATTTTATTTTAAAACGTTATTTCCATCATTTTTTTAAGAAAATATTTTATTTTCAAAATTTACCGTGGGATAATCATTAAACTGAATTTGATTATCCCACTTGGATGAATTCATGAAATGATCTTTTTTTCAATAAATATATTTATTACTCTAATCTAACTCATATTCTACTACCACGAATAATATTAAAAATCTGTGCCACTAGATTTGAAAGTCGAAATGCGAAAAGTGTCACATAAAATGAGACGGGGTAATATCTTTTTGTACCAAAATTAAAGTACATTTACATTGGTGTCCTTTGACATGCATGGATCCATTGTCATTGAGAACTTCATTTTCTCACCTCGTTTGCTCTTTCAATAGTTTACACATTACTTGTCCTTTAATTTGAATTGAAATTTCAAATAGTTTAATTCGGGTTTGGATGACGGCTTAATATCAACCTCATAAAAATCTAATATTTTTTTAGGAAGTATTATCACGTGAAAATGCCTTTTTAATGAAACTTTAGTCTAATTAACTAGATGTGACAAAAAAAATCACTGATTTCCCTTAGTAGGCCTGAAATCCGACTTATCAATCTATACCGTAAAGTACTAGCCATAGGGGCTCATATCTAGTCCATGCTAGATCAATTATGTTCCAGTTTAAAGTAATGAACCTATTTGAAGTGATCCATTTTATATCTGAGAAATCTAAACAAAGATTGATTTTTGGGTGACACTCAATCTAATGTAGGTTGGTCTCAACATATAAAAAGAAAAGTTGTAATAAAAATTATGCATATGAATTCAAACGATCGTAACATAAATCATTGATAAATAAAAATTATAGATATGAATTCAAATGGTCGTATACATAAATCATTGATTAAAAAATAACTAAAACATGCAACTCATGCAAGTTATTCCGATTTTATTTTAAGTTATTAAATCATGAGTAGGTTGTTAATAAGTAATTGCCTATCATTATCAACTGTAGGTAAAAAGAAAATAGAACATATATCTAAAATTTGAGACTGTTTAGATGAGAATTAAATTGGTGGGGTTGAAAAAAAATCATCTCTTTGAAAATAATGAATTGCTACAATTAATATATAAATATTACTTACAAACTACATAAATGTATATACATGATACATCTCTAATATAATGCATAATTATATGTATCATATATATATACATAATTATAAATATTATTTATACAATATCAATACATTACGTAATTAACTATTTATACAATATTCGACCATTAAATTGTAGGCTTCAAGGTTTTAAAAGGCTTGTTTTTATCATATTGCTTCCCAAAATCAAACCTAACTAACACATCATTCTTTCAAACCCATAACAAAATAACATGTCACATGACAACAAAATATTATTTCCTCCGTTTAAAAAAGAATGAACTCCTTTCCTTTTTAGTATGTTTTAAAAAGAATGATCTCTTTCATTTTTTTGGTAACAACTTTCCACGTGGCATTTTTAAGGCCACAAGATCAAAGGATAATTTTGTACATTTGACCTAACTTTAATTTAGGACCACAAGATTCAAAAGTCTTCTTTATACTCTTAAACTCCGTGCCAAGTCAAATTAGGTCATTCTTTGTGAAAACGGAGGGAGTAATATTAATTTAGACAAAATAATTGAGTCCATGGAGTTGGACCAATACTCATCCAATAAAATGGTTAATGTCTCTAGTTCTTCCAAATGGCACTCATAATGGTTTATTGAGGGAGGTGAAATATTTTCCATCCCATTAAATAGACAAGAGAACTCTGCCAGATAAGGTTTTTTTAAAAAATAAATAAATAAATAAAAGCTTTCTCTTTGTTTGTTTTCACTTTTTGTTGAAGTACGTATAAATTAATACCCCTTCAATTTAATTTTATAGGAATAATTTCAAAGGCTACCTCCATGTTTTACTCTACAACACTTATATTCTTAGTGCTTAAAATATATCACGCTTACTCTCTTACTTTAATTTTTTGATAACCATTTAAAACCTATTTCAAACAAATAAAAATTAATTATGATTTTCTTAAATTTCCCTTTTTATATTAATTTCTTTATATTGACACATATTATTTAAAATGACACTTGTTAAATAAGTTTTATTGTAATATGTGTTAATATGAAGAAACTAATATAAAGAGGGGTAAAATTTTAAATTGTAATTAATTTATATCTATGTGAATAGGTTTAAAGAATGACTACGAGAAAAATCAAAATAAAGGAGATAGATATAATATCTTAAACTACGAGAGATCGTGAGTGTTATAAAACTAAATCCTGAAAAGAGGTCTATGAAATTATTCCTATTTTATATTATATTATTTACCTCTTAATTCGTTAAGAAAGAAGGAGACATATTTTAATATTTAGAAACATTAGAAAGTATTTTATTTTTTAAAACGAATTAAATCCCATAAACAAAATTAATACGGCGGGACTAACACACAAAGATTCTTTTGCTTTGTGTTTTCCATCTTAATCTTTATAATTGTAGTCACAATCCAAAATTTTAATAATAAATCGTAATGCCGCCTAAATCTAACTCCATAAATGAATCATAATCCATTATTACGTTCTCAGTAATATGCAAAAAATTAAAGTGAGAATATTTAAAGAGTATTAAAACTAAGTTTCATAAGGGATAAAGCATAAATATTTTTTCTAAACTATGACCAAAATCCAGCTACACATATCTAAACTTAACTTGAATTCTATTATCTTGTAAATTATTTTAAAATGAAACAAACACATCCTAAATATTGATGTGACATAATACAATAGATATTGCTTTACTTAAAAAAATTATCTTGACCCATTATGAAATCCGCGCTAATTTAACCAAACCCATCCAATGGCCACACAAATACTTTCCCAAGTCTTAACTTTTCTTGACTTGGATCCACACACAAGAATGTTTCTTGCAAATTATTGAGGGAGTATTAAGAGTTGCCGGCGATTCAAAGTCTTCACTAATTCCAAATGACACCAAAAATCCTAAATATTTCATTTTAGCCATGTCTCCCTATCTAGATGATAATGGTCAAATTGATATCCGTAGTTATAATCAACAACACACTTTTTCTTATCTCAATATTTCATTTTATTTTATTTATCTTTTTATTTTTATTTTTAAAGAGAATGTTTTTTTTTCTTTTAACAACTCTTTAATTTTTGTTTTTTATATTACGTATTTAACACAATAAGATTTTAAAACATTTTGATATATTTTACATATTAAGATCACAAAATCAAAAATACTTCTCTCGACTTTCTTAAATTCTGTATCAACTCAAATTAATCAAACAGATTGAAGCGGAGAAATAAATATTTAAGGGACACCTAACAACAAAAAATAGAAAACAAGAGTGAATATATCCTTATTTAACAAGCCTAACATAAATAACTTGACTATTGCTATAGCTATTCAAAGCAACTTCACAAGTAACCCTCTTTTAACTCCAATGCATTGCTCCACTATAAATATATGTTCACTTCAATTACCAAAACTCATCTCTATACTTTGTAGTAAAAGTTTTTTTTTAAACTAAATATTATTATTAAACATGGAGTTCTTCTTTCTATCTCTCCTTGTCATTTTTTTCTTCTTAGTTTCACTCTCCCTTCATCTACTTTACTTCAATAAAAACTCATCATCAGTCTTGCCCGGGACTCTACCCCGGGCAAGACTGGATGGCCATTCATAGGAGAAACCCTCGAGTTTCTCTCAACGGGTTGGAAAGGTCATCCTGAAAAATTCATCTTCGATAGAATGTGTAAGTACTCCTCTAGTGTCTTTAGAACACATCTTTTGCTAGAAAATTCAGCAGTTTTTTGTGGTGCTTCCGGTAATAAATTCTTATTTTCAAACGAAAATAAACTCGTACAAGTATGGTGGCCTGATTCCATCAACAAAATTTTCCCATCTTCGGATGATCAAAACACAAAGACAAGTAGCATAAATGAACAAGGCATTAAGATGAGAAGATTACTTCCGAATTTCATGAAGCCTGAGGCTCTTCAACGTTACGTTGGGATCATGGATTCGATTGCTCAACGCCATTTTGAGTCATTTTGGGAGAACAAGAGTGAAGTTCAAGTTTACCCTCTTGCCAAAAGCTATACATTTTGGTTGGCTTGTAGATTGTTTGTCAGCATTGAAGATCCTCAACATATTGCTAAATTTGCAAAACCCTTTGATGTTTTGGCTGCTGGATTGATTTCTATTCCTATTAACTTACCAGGTATATATTGAAATGTGCGATCATTTTATCGAAAGGTTTAGTGATTAGAAATTAGAATAGAACATATTTTTATTTAGGGAAAAAGGACAAAATATATGCTCGAACTATTGTAAATGGTATGCAGATACCCTCCGTCATACTTTTGGGACATTGGTGCTCCTGCCGTCCAAAAACTAGAGGTATATGCCCTTCACTCTAATGGAAGATTAAATATGGACACGTGGCGCAATCTTATCCATCGATCCGATGTCGGGTCAGTGGATAAGATTATGACACGTGTACGTCCGTTAGTATAAAGGTTATATATGCTCTAGTTTTTGGACGGCAGGGGCATTTGTGTCCCAAAAGTATGATAGAGTGTATCTGCATACCATTTACGATAGTTCGGGGGTATATTTATTCTTTTTCTATTTTAATTTATTTACTTATTAATTCCTTCATCGTAATTGGCTTATGTGATATATGCCGGTAAGAACAACTTCATCGATCTGACAAATTATAGTTAGGTAAAAATATTTTTATATGTATATTTATGTATTATATATTAACACTCCTTGATTTTTACGTAATTGTACTTTTTTATACTTAGATATTCCTTAACTAGTCAAAATTCTGATTTTGCCGCGAGTAAGAAGAGTCATGCTGATTAAGAAAAATAATAGTTTATTCATTTTTATCGATATAATAGGACTCAACATGATATTTAAATAATAAAATGGAAACTTTTAAGACTTGTAATTTATATAAATAAAGTATGTTATGATATTTTTGTCTATAAAATTTGTGATCTCAAACGTGTCAAGAATATTTATATAGCTATAAAAGCTGTGTGCTTCTCATTAATCAAAAATTTCTATCGTTAGATGTTTTCAAATACAAGAATATGACAAGCGAACTAGTAAGGAAATAGTGTCCTAGAAAAATTACTAAAAAGGTGACCGAATACATGATCTTTTAACATGTCTTTTCACGTGTGGGCCTAATACATTATAACACCAGGAACATCATACAACCGTTCGATCAAAGCGTCGAATTTGATAAGAAATGAGCTTTTGATGATCATAAAGCAAAGGAAGGTGGATTTAAGTGAGGGAAAAGCAACAGCAACACAAGATATATTGTCACACATGTTATTAACAAGTGATGAAAATGGGAAGTTCATGCCTGATTTGGAAATAGCTTGTAAAATATTAGGGCTTTTGATTGGTGGACATGACACTGCTAGCTCTGCATGTACTTCTATTGTTAAGTATCTTGCTGAACTTCCTCATGTTTATCAGGCTGTCTACAATGGTAAGTCAACATTAACTTTTATTTGTTCTCTCAATTATGATTATAGGCGAAATTTGCGTTTTGAGTTTTATAATAATGATTTTAAGTGATAGTAACTGAGTTCTAAATTTAATATTTATACATATTTAATGAATCTATAGGTTCGGCTGAATCTGCATGCGGGCTACTAGCACCGGCCTGATTATATGCTATGGATGTATTTTCCAACATATATACTCCCTCGGTTCCTTTTTACTCGTCATTTTTGACTAATCAAGAAAAGACAATATTTTTTTACCTATTATACTCTCAATTTATTTAGAGAGTTAATGTTTTTGAAAAAGGTAGAAGAACCTCTTTAGTGAGTAAATTGATTTTGAAATTCTATGAATTAATAGGGTATAAAATGGTAAATTGACTATGTCAATTATTTTCTTAAGGGAAAAGGGTCAAGAATGCCCTTAAACTATGTGAAAGGAACAAAAATGTTCTTCGTTCGTAGTTTGGTCCAAAAATGTCCTTACTGTCAATTTTTTGGTTCAAAAATGCCCTTATAGTTACTACATGAGTCAAAAATGCCCTTTTTGAAGAAATATATTATTATTTTTCCTTTTTAAACCCATATTCTTCCTAATTAAAATATTATTAAAGAACCATGTCTTGTTTTCTTTCTTTTAAAATCACTTTACAAATAAAAATTGAGGAAATATATTTTTTTTCTTCTTATTTTCACTTTATCAATTAAAATAGCGTATCCTTTTTGACATATGTATATATAAAATATCACAATATATTCATCATTAATTTGTATTTATATAATGATAAAAAATAATTATAAGAAAATTAAAAAAATTTATTTTTTTTATTTTTTGTGAATTGAAGATAAACATTTTCTAATTAAGAAAATATTATTAGAAAAAAGAATGTGTTAAAAAAAATTAATAATATATTTATTTGAAAATGAGCATTTGAACCCATTAAATAATAATAATGACATTTTGGGATCAAAGTATTAACGATGAGGACATTTTTAGATTAAACTACAAATAAAGGGTATTTTTGTTCCTTTCGCATAGTTTAAGGACTTTTTTTTAACCTTTTTCCCTTTTCTTAATATGCGACAAGTCAAAAATAGACAAGTAATAGAGACAGCAGGAGTAGAAACTAGCTGCTTTCCCGTTTTAATCGTTTGATTGGGACTTAAAGTTTTATAAAAAAAGGTCTTAGAAATTTGTTAATGAATTTCATAATTTTACACGTGAAATCTAAATTGAATAGTTTTACTTTGATAATGTAGATCTGGCTTTTAATTTTCACAAAACATACATTTAATTTTGACAAAGTGCTATTTCTTGTCTTGTTTTCTATTACATGTCCTTAAAAAATAGAAGTACTATAAATTGAGAGATGAAATTGGCCGGCAAGGCAAAACAGAACTGTATTTCTATATATTAATAAGTTGCTATCTAGGATACATTGTTTTATTTAAAGATCTGTCATATAGAATTTTGAGAATTAATCATTAATTTATATATCTTTTAAATTATTTATTATTATAATTTATAATACATTTTAGTGATAAACAGAGCAAATAGAAATTTCCAAGTCAAAAGCAGCAGGAGAATTATTGATATGGGATGATATTCAAAAGATGAAATATTCATGGAATGTGGCATGTGAGGTTTTAAGACTTGCACCACCTCTCCAAGGTGCTTTCAGAGAAGCCATTGCTGATTTCATCTTTAATGGCTTCTCAATTCCCAAAGGATGGAAGGTATGTATGAATAACCACATTAATCTTCACTATAATTTTTTTTGACAAAGTGAAACACGCAGTCGCTATTTTTTAAGAGTGTATAGGGTAAAATCCTATGCAATAGCTCGTAACAATCTTCACTATTATTTCTTGTATAATTACTCATCAATTTTACTACTCCCTCTGGCTCATATTAGATGGACACTTTCTATTTTATACGATAAATAATAATTCATTAACAAATTAATCAACTTTACGTTTTTTCCTCTTTATTCATATTAATTAGTCTCTTGAAAAAAAATAGATCTTCAAAATTTGTTTAAATTTTCAAAGATCATATTAATTCTAGGAATAAAATAAGCAAAAATAATTAATTCTATCCTGATTAATTCGTATTTGCATATCAGATGTTCCTTTATATTTGTCATTTCACAAAATCAATATATGAATAACACAACTCTTTCTATTTTACTCTTTTAAAATTATTAGTCTTGAAAGTATATATACATTTTGACCAATATAGAAAAACTAAGTAAGTAATCCATATATATATATATATATATATATATATATATATATATATATATATATATATATATATATATATATATCAAATTAGTTAATCAAATTAGTAAATTAATTCTTATTTATTTATTGAAAATTTGACTTCACGAGAACACTAAATAAGGATACAATAATAAACTTACTTAATTTCTTAAGGAAAATATAAAATGGTGACAACTAAGTAGGATCCACTATAGAAAAAGTGTGAATTACATGGGAATTTTCGTGAGATTAGTATGAGAATTTGTAAGAAAATAAGTTTCTTGCGGATTTTCATACTAATCTCCAGAAAAATCTCCATGTAATTCACACTTTTTTTTTTGGAGCGAATGAAGGGAGTAATATAGGACAAACATGTTTAGTAAAATGCCATCTAATATGGGATAGAGGGAGTACTCAGCCATCTTTTTAATTAAAGAAACTGAACTTCACACACTAGAATAATGTTATTTAAATTATTTGATGTGTGAATTAATAATGCAGCTATATTGGAACTCAAATACAACTCACAGAAATCCAGAATATTTTCCAGAGCCTCTAAACTTTGATCCATCAAGATTTGAAGGATCAGGACCAGCTCCATACACATTTGTGCCATTTGGAGGAGGTCCTAGGATGTGTCCTGGAAAAGAGTATGCAAGATTAGAAATACTTGTATTCATGCACCATCTTGTCAAAAGGTTCAAGTGGAATAAAGTTATTCATGATGAGAAGATTATTATTGATCCAATGCCTGTTCCTGCCAAGGGTCTTCCAATTAAACTCTACCCTCATCAACTTTATTAATAATTATGACCTAGTCATTGTGTGATATTATTGATGGTTACACATGTGGATGTTGCTTCAATTTAATGTCATTTTTCCCTTTGTATTATTATTTGTTCAATAGCAACCTAAGTTTCATGGTCTATAAGATGAAATTTTTTATTCGGATCTGAAGGGTTTAGACTCGGAGATTCATGCGGAATTATACATACCTTCTTGTTGTAGGATCAAGTGTTATAACCACCAATTGCCTAAGCGGTTTCTTACAAGATCAGTATGGAGTCTTGTATTGTTTTCCACAACAACTACACTCTTTCTCTAAGAAACTTCTTTCTTGTGTTATTTTGTGTTGTGTTTGGATGACCCAAAGTCCTTCCTTTTATCGGACAAGGTTAAGGCTTGTAACTCTTATTCATTCAAGAGTTACATCACCCCTTATCCTATCACTCCCACTCCATTCATAACTCTTCTTCTTTTATTATAGGGAGTTAAGTAAGTGGAGTTGTAACTTCATGACTGGGAGTTAAGTAAGTGGAGTTGTAACTTCATGACTGAAGCAAGTTACTAGTCAACCCATCAATGGGTGTATCTATTTCCAACATCTCCCACTCACACATGATGGGTTGAAACACATAGGGCTTTGAAAAGTAAATTCCTTTAGACATTCATACCGAGTGTATTATTGTGACCGCTCAGACACTAAGTTTGGGAGCTCTTACACTAAAAATCCTTTTTCTAGATCAGCATAAGAGACTACAACCCTTTTATGATCATTTAATATATATTATCATGTCATATAAAGCCTCTTAGATGCCCCAAACATGTCTATATATACAATTGACTTCTTTTAACCCTCTTTTCATTTTCAATTTTCATATGCCTTGTGTCCACACTTATGATGCTAACTAATAGGCTTCATAATGGACCAGTCTCAGACACAAGCATAATGTGTATATATTTGACATGATCTTCCTTTTGCCCACATATCACTAAGATTAGGATTAATTGCTTTCCTAGCATTACTCATTCAGGTTGTATTTTTTTTATAACCTT
The DNA here is from genome assembly GCA_022817965.1 of Solanum lycopersicoides. Classification (NCBI taxonomy): domain Eukaryota; kingdom Viridiplantae; phylum Streptophyta; class Magnoliopsida; order Solanales; family Solanaceae; genus Solanum; species Solanum lycopersicoides. Next base: position 27,008 of record JAJJBR010003082.1, read on the forward strand.
TAGATTCATACTAAAGTAGCATACACTAATCCATCACCTCATGATATTGTCGAAGTCATAAGGGCACTAGTGAAAAAAAAACTTTTCAAGGTCTCACATAAAAGTGAAGTAGGGTGTATTCACTTACCTTTCAATTTGCGGTAATGAAGCACATGCAGTATGAAATGCATGTTATAGTGTGCCTCTGATTCCATTAGAGTGTATGTGGATTTTTATTTCTTCACACTGTACAAATCTTGGTCCAAGTAAATCATTTATTTGACCAGAGTTCTACCACTCTATTGTAATTTTATAGGAGATCTCACATCTGGCTACAAGTATTATGGGTAGTGGAAATCCATAATTTCGATCCTTTTTTTTGACATTTCTCTTGGATCTCATCCTAGTCTTTTACTAGGGCGACTTTAAATAATATGTTCTTAATCAAAGGTGCCACATATATTGGCTATCCTTTTTAGAGTTAAAAAACACATATGTCTCATCTTGGCTCGCTTTTCATAAGCGCCCAAGGCGGTTGCTCATATGAGGAAAGCCAACCTTATCAACTTGCACGACATACTCTAATGTTGTGAATGTGCTAATCAATAATAATGTATGAAATAACCATAAAAAACATCAAAAAAGATATCCTGATATCCATACATTATGATCAAGATGTTCAAATAAGAAAATATATCATTTTACATCCCACGCAAGCCTAGAAAATTCACAAGATTTATAAAAACATCTCTAGGTATTGGTTTTGTTAAGGGATCCGCTATCATCTTGTGCGTAGAAATGTAATGTAAAATGATTTCCTTACGTACTATGATGTCTCTAACAAAATCATACTTTGTATCTATGTGCTTAGGGTCTTTAGTATATGCCATTGCTGCTTGGCTATCACAAAAAAATTGCACGGCATCCATTGGTCTGTCAATGATCCCTAAGTGTTCCATGAACCTTTTTAGCCATACAACTTCTTGTACTGCTGTAGAGCATGCAATGAACTCTGCTTTCATATTTGATAAAGTTATACATGTTTGTTTCTTGCTACTCCATGAAATAGTGCCATTGTTTAGCAAAAGAACATAACCAGAAGTGGACATTTTTTCATCCAAGTCTCCACCCCAGTCAGCATCAGAGTAGTCGACCAACTGTAAGTCACTTCCTTGATAACATAATTTGTAATCAACAGTGCCCCTTAAGTATCTCAAGATTCTCTTAACAACTTTCAGATGTGTTTGTCCTGGATTGGATTGATAACGACTAACAAGACCCACTGTATAAAAAATATCGGGACGTCTACACAATATCACATACATTAATCTCCCAATTGCACTTGAATATGGGACCCATTTCATGGAATATTTTTCAGTTTGAGTTTTGGGACATGTTTTAATGCTTAAATTTTCACCTATAGCTACAGGGGTGTCTATTGATTTACAGTCTTTCATCCTGAATCTTTCAAGAATTCTTTCAATGTATGATTCTTGTGATAAAGCTAATAAATTCTTAGAGCGATCTCTATGAATTTTAACTCCAAGGATAATTTTGCTTCTCTCATGTCCTTCATTTCAAAATTTAGGGACAACCAACTCTTTAAGCCTTTACAAAAGTAAGACTATTTCCTAGCTAATAGTATATCATCCACATAAATGGACAATATCACAAAATCAGTTTTAGACCGCTTCATATGCACACTATGGTCTTCATCAATCATATTAAAGTTATAAGACGTAATAGCGCGATGAAATCTTAAGTACCATTGCCTAGATGATTGTTTAAGTCCATAAATAGACTTTTTAAGCTTGCAAACTTTGCGCTCTTGACCATTTTGGATAAATCCAAATGGTTGTTCCATATATATTTCTTCATCTAGTTCCCCATTGAGAAATGCAGTCTTTACATACATTTGATGTAACTCCAAGTTCATACTTGCAACTATAGCTAGAATCAGTCTAATAGAGCTAAATCTCACAACTGGAGAGAAATTATTTTCATAATCAATGCCCTCTTGTTGTGTGTACCCCTTAGCCACCAAACGAGCTTTGTAGCATTCAATTACACCATCCGCCTTTTTTTTAATTTTGAGAACCCATTTATTTCAAATTGTCTTTCGACTTGGCGGAAGATCAACCAAATTCCAAACATGATTTGTCCTCATGTACTCCATTTCCTCTTTCATTGCCTCTATCCACTTATCCTTAGCAGGGCCTGAAAAAACCTCTTGAACTGAATTAGTCTCTTCATCATCTTGCGGAGTAACTATCAATGCAATCCCTTTGATTTGAAATCGATGTCGGGGAATAGTTCCTTGTGTACTCTTCCGCACATGTGTCTCTTGTGGAATATTCTCTAAATGAGTAATTCTCCCACTTGGATCAGCAAGAGAAGGTACAACTTCTTGTTCCTCACTTCTTTGATCTTGAAGATTTTCTTGATGATCCACAACTTCATAAAATGACATAGTTCTATCAATATCACCCTTACTAGGAAATCCAGTCTCTAGGAATGTAGCATCTCGTGACTCAAGCTATGTTATACTTACATCTTCATTTTCTTCTATGAATATGTAACCCTTTGATTGCTTTGAATAGCCAATGAATATGCATTTCTTTCCCCTAGGACCTAACTTCCCATATTCATGAGAAGTATCATGCACGTATGCGGCAGACCCCAGGGTCGCAATATATTTAAGTCAGGTTTTCTACCCGTCCATAATTCATAGGGTGTGGAAGCAACATACTTAGAGGGCACACGGTTAAGCATAAAAGCTGCAGACATTAATGCGTCTCCCCAAAAGGAAATTGGCAAGTTAGCCTGCGCCATCATAGACCTAACCATTTCAAGCAAAGTTCTATTTCTTCGCTCAGCTACTCCATTTTGTTGAGGAGTGTATGGAATTGTTATATGTCTTACAATTTCTTTTTCATCACATAGATTCTTAAATTGATTTGATAGATACTCACGCCCACGATCAGTTCTTAAAGCTTTTATACTTAAGTTTAATTGATTCTCCACCAAATTCATAAATTGTCTAAAGCATTCCAATGCTTCTGACTTATGGGAAATCAAATAAACATGACCATGACGAGTATAATCATCTATAAATGTAATGAAATATAAGGCTCCATGCCTCGCCCTTACACTCATAGGACCACATATATCTGAATGGATGAGTTGCAATGGAAACTCAGCTCTAGTTCCCTTTCCAAATGGTTTTCTAGTCGTTTTTCCTGCTAGACAATGTTCACATATTGACATTTTAATTTTAGTTAAGGACCCCAATAATCCTTCTTTTGCCAATCTATTCATTCTTTCAAGGCCTATATGTCCAAGTCTAGCATGCCAAATATTCATATCTAAAATTGAAGTTGTTGTTAAAGCAAAACAACCATGATTATTAGACATATAATTAAAACCATAAATTATGTTCGAAACAATAAAACCATCAAAAAGGTAATCAGAACCATAATATTCAGTGCCATAAATAATGTCAACAGAATTATTGTGAAAATTCACACTGAAATTTAATTTAAGAAGAGAAACAAATGAAACTAAATTCCGCCGAATGTCTGGAACATATAAGACATCATGTAGGAGAAGGATTCGTCCACCTTGCAACTCTAGTTTGCATGTTCCGATCCCTTTCACTTCAATTGATGCATTATTTCCTACGTAAATCCATCTTCTCCTGGAATGTAGTCGGCGGTATTCAAAAAATGATCCTCTGTCTCTAGCTATGTGGTATGTGGCTCCTGAGTCAACAGTCCACAAAGTATTAGCATCTGCCATTGATGCAGTACTAGAGACATAAGCAAAATGAGGAGTTTTAGTGCATGATGTTACCTTATTCTGCTCCGGGCAATCCCGTGCAAAATGACCCATCTTGTGACAAGAATAACACACCACTTTGGACATATCAATCTTTTTAGCACCACGTTTTCCTCTCTCTTAAATTGAGATTTATCTTCTGATTTGACTTGTCAGAATCCTTTTTCTTCCATGCTTTCTTGTTCTTGTTCTTGTTCTTGTTCTTTTGCTTAGGATTAGAAGTACCAGCAGATTCAGCTAGAAAAGCTTGATCAGTTGCTTTAGAAGCGTCACGACGCTCATCTTCAAGAACAAGATGGTGCTCAATGTCTTCAAAAGACTTGATGCTTTCATTGTGGGTCATATGAATTTTCATATATTTACAACTGGAAGAGATCTTATAACCGCTTGCACTTGTTGTTCATCAGAAAGATTTTGACCAGCTGATTTTAGTTCTCGTATCATATTTGACATCTCTCTTAAATGTTGCCTTATCGATGAATTAGGGCGCAATCTATAAGTGTCAAATTTAATGGTCAACCTCCTAAGTTTTGTAGCAAAGTGCCACCAAACTTATCTTTCAGTGTTATCCACATGGCTTGGGCCGTTGGATAAGATTCGAACTCACACATAAGATCATCAACCATACTACTCAGCAATGTTATGCGAGCAATACTATTTTTCTTCTTCCATACTTGAAAAGTCTCAAGATTTCTCCCATGTTGTTGGGTGTCTTCACCCGCCGGCTCAACCATCACATGGTTTAGGGTCTCCAAAACCTCTTGCTCTTCAAGAATGTATTGAATCTTACGGTGCCAAATGTCATAATTATCACCATTTAATTTTTCACCCTTATTCAATTCAGCAATGATAGTCTTTGAAGCCATTTTATAAACTTATCTACGCACATAGAAGACATAGCACAAATAAGCACAAATCACAATTTTATTTTATTTTTATTTTCTGCAAAATTGCATCTAAATTAATACTGTCCATTTAGAAGCTCATGTTCAAAAGTCTACATTTGTCTTACTTTCATCACATGTAACTTTAAATACAACAATATTATTTTAAAATCAATTGTGCGCTAATAAATTATGATATTTTTAAATAAGAAAAAATTCTATCAATAAGAACTCCCACTCAATATATATATATGTATATAAATTTATAAATCGTTTAATATATGTTAACTTTACATATTTTGAATAATGACAGGAAAATAAGTAAGTACCTAGGAGGCAGACAAATCAAGAAAATCAAAGACAAATTACATTGCAATAAATCAGGAATTATGTAATCACTAGCAAGCAAAGACAAATCAAATCGCAAGGAATAAGAGACAATGCAGTAACTATGGTCACTATGGATACTGAACCTCAAAAAGGAAAAACATAGTATCTATGGAAAGGAGCATCGACAATGATTGACTAAACAAATCACTAAAATTCAAATCTCACTACTGGAAGGAAAATCGCTCCAACAAAGGAAGCAATCGCACCAACGAAGGAAGCAGATTCTTGCACGAGAAAATAAAAAAATCAAGATCAAAAGAAATCAGCAGATGTCAACTAGCAAATCTCTGATTCAAGGCAAAAATCAATTTGAAGTAAATCAACTGAAATCACACTAAATTAAGGCATCGTTACAAAAGCCTTGATTGAAGGAAATTCCCTTGGGTTTTCCAAATAGAGCTAAAAGTACACCTCAACATTCAGCGTATAAATGAAGACCTCAGAAGACCAAGAAAAATACGCAACTTCACTTGAGCTTAGCATACAGTCTTCTTTTATCTTTCATAAAGCTTTGTAAACACTTGAGTGATACAATTGAAAAGAAAAGAAAAGAAAAAAGAGAGAATCTGAGTGTAGGTTTACAAGTTGAGGCAGTGTCATATAGAAATCTGATTTGCATATCAGACAGAATCAAATTCTCTATTGCTGTAACCCAAGACTTCCAAAAGCTCTTAAGGAAAGCCCTTGAAACCCAAGGAGACTGGACTAGGCTCCACATTGGTGATCCGAACCAGTATAAAATTTCTTGTGTTCTTTACATACTGCAAACTTTCCCTCTTATCTGTTTTTATACTAACCTGCAGGATAGTCAACTAACGTTTTCAGGTAGTCGACTAAGTGTCTTATTTAATTCACCCCCGCCCCCCTCTTAACTATCAATATACATGTCTTACACAAATTACATAAACAATAATCATGGATTACTTATTTATTTATTTTGAAATTTCCCTAGAAAACTTTAGAACTTAAATTTTTTCTCAATTATGTCTTCAAACCTTGAACTTTCAGCACTCATGTCTCATTTATTTGATGTAAAAAAATGTCAAATAATATATCGTTGAAAAGGTTTTGAAAGTATCTTTCCAGTGATATATGTCTTGCACACATCATAAAACATGAAGGGGGAGAAAATGAGCTTGAAAGTTGGGCAGTCTTGCTGAAATTTCCAGCGGTCCTTTTTTTAAAAAAAAAATCTTTGGCAGCCAACTTTCAACACTCATATCTCCTTCATTCGATATCAAAATTTTATAAATAACTTGGCTGAAAGTCAGTATGTTAAAAAAATGAAAAACTTTTTCGAAATGTAATAAAATCGAAAATCCGCTTATCACTTAATTTTTATGATGCAATGGTGAAAAGATAATCACATATAACAAACCTAATAAAGGGTTTAGACTCGGAGATTAATGCGGAATTATGCATACCTTCTTGTTGTAGGATCAAGTGTTATCACCATCAATTGCCTAAGCGGTTTCTTACAAGATCGCTATGGAGTCTTGTATTGTTTTCACAGCAATTACACTCTTTCTCTAAGAAACTTTTTTCTTGTGTTATTTTGTATTGTGTTTGGATGACCCAAAGTCCTCCTTTTATAGGACAAGGTTAAGGCTTGTAACTCTTATTCATTCAAGAGTTACATCACTCCTTATCCTATAACTCCCACTCCATTCATAACTCTTCTTCTTTTATTATAGGTAGTTAAGTAAGTGGAGTTGTAACTTACTTCATGAATGAAGCAAGTTACAAGTTAACCCATCAATGGGTGTATCTATTTCCAACAGGATTTATAGTTTTTAATACTCTTAATTTTCTTAATAGGTAGAATTAAGTGCACAAAAGAGAACATATATTGTTATAATTTGTATTTGTGGCATGACATGATATATCTTCCCCAAACAATTTCGCAATCCCAAAATCACTTAAATGGACAACCATGTTTTCATCTAGCCAAATGTTAACAAATTTCCATGTGATCGTATATTCCAAGAATATAGATTGGGGTTCAAAGTTGGAGAATCGCGAGTTAAAGAAACAGAGGAACTTGTTAAACTCTCAAGAACTAATGGAGTGCATTTAATTATTAGACTATAAGCTTTTGTATATTAGCATATAAGGAAAATGCATAAGTACCTCCTAGACTATGACCAAAATCTCAGACACACACCTCTAGGAAAATGAATTCTTCAGGTTCTTCTTCTTCTTTTTCTTCTTCATTCGTTCTCTACCAAAAATCTTGAATTTCTTGAAAATTTGTGTGAAATTTGATCATTTTGAAATGCGGCCTCAATGAAATACATTCATATCTTTTTTTCGTGTTTTTAATTAATTTGTTCGTAATTTGATAATCGTTCATGTATCTGTAAATACATTCAACTCCTTAATGAAGATCAAAGATATTATTGTGGATTGAAGAAAAGGATGGCTAAGAGGAAAGATAATCGTATCACGAAAGATAACAAAACAGGACTATTGATGTGGGAGTCATTGGAACAAGATAGGGATGATTTCCTTCTTCAGAATGAATCATATGATTTAGATTTGGATGCTCAGAACGCGGTGCCGCTTTCTAAAACTGTTGAACCACCACCAAATTTAATTATGCCAAGTAAATTCTTCAACTAAAGAAGGTATTCTTGCTGATGAAATCGGAATGGGGAAGACTGTTCAAGCCATCGCACTTGTGGAATTACAAAAAGATTCCACTATATTGTCATCTTCATCAAGTACTTCCCTCCCAGTAGTAAAAGGAACTCTTGTTGTATGTCCTGTGATTGCAGCAATGCAATGGTTTTGCGAGATTGAACATTGCACCACTAGAGGAAGCAACAAAACTCTTGTTTATCATGGCGCCAACAACGAGAATGTCAAATGTATGTATAAATTAGCGGAATATGATTTTGTCACTATTACATACTACACTATCGAGGCTGACTGTAGTCCCGCACAGTCAAGGAGGCGCAGAAGGAACTCAAAACATGTTGATGATGATATGTCCAGGAGGAATTCAGTTCTGCATTCGGTGAAGTGGAATCGTATAATTTTGGATGAGGCAAGTCATACATTATGTTATTGTTTTCTTCAATTGTAGTATTTCTTGGTTTCCCAGTACATGGTATTCATTTGCTATTAATTCATGCAATCTTATTCTTATAAACATCAGCCTTTCAAGTCGATCGTGTTACTAGAGTTGTAAATATGTGCTAGATACTTTCTCTGGTGGAACAAAGTAAGTTAATAATCAGTAATATACATGACATGATCATATTGCTAATATAGTAAAGTTGAAACATCTTCTTCTTTTCTTCTAGTATATTGATACCTTTAAAGTTGAGATCTAATAATGAGGAGCATAGAGATGCGATGGTGTTTTTGAAGCACAGAATTCTGAAAACATTATTGCTAAAACGTACCAAAAAAGAAAGAGTTGTTGATCTTGCACTCTCAAAAAAGACTGTAAGTTCTGTATTGCACTAGTTCTGTGTGCTTCAATTCGAAAAGTATCTTCTTACTTGTTACTTTTTTTAGGTTCAGGTTACAACGAGGAGAGATTCTTTGGATATTGGTGAATATGAAACCTACAAGACATTGTTCTGTAGAAGTCGAGAACAATTGGATAGGTATGCTATCTCTGTCTGATATTTCATTCTTTTTCTTCATATAAAATTCTTAGTGATTTGTGTCATTACCGAGTAAAAAAAGTAAGAAGAAAGCAAAGATATTGTTAGCGGAAACGTGAAACTAAAGAACAAGGAAGAACAACAATATTTAACGTGGTTCGGATCAAAATGATCCTATGTCCACCAAAGAACAACTGCACCAATATTTATTTCACTCTACAAGAGAGAGAACACAAATGCCTTAGAAGGTGAGAAGGCAAGTGAGAGGATGATTTGAAAATGAATTAAGAGCTACCTATTTATAGGAATAAATTCATCCTATTGATGTCATCCATGACATCACTATGTGTCAAAATTGTCAAGGTTAAGAATATGAAACCATTTTATGGTTTGCCTAAATTTCACCTACCAAGATACAATCTTTGACTTTTATTTTGTACTAATTATCTTCCTACCAGATATTCATGTTAATTCATCTTCCATTTAGTTTGATTCCACAAGAACCAAAACCAACTCTTTCAATCTCCACCTTGGTTTGTGTTCCAAGCATGCGTATAAACAACTCAGGCCAAAACTTCTAAGCTTACTAGGCAATCCCATTGTAAGAAACAAGAAGAATCAAACCTTTGTTGAACATACCAGCTCCACCTAGCAGTTGTTCTCTTAGAGTTGCATCAATTGATGCATACTCCCGCCAAGTCCTTGCAGTGTGCAAACTTGGCAAGCGGGACTATTTTGGTCAACATGTCTGCAGCGTTATCGTCTGTGATAACCTTTTCAACCTTGATAGCTCCCTTTTCTACGACATCTCGAATAAAATGAAATCTGACATCAATGTGTTTGGTGCGCTCATGAAATCTTTGATTTTTAATCATATGAATAGCACTTTGACTATCACATTTTAGAATTGATTCAAGTTGAACTGAACTCAATTCTGCCACCAAACCTTTCAACCAGATAGCTTATTTCACTGCCTCCGTTGCTGCCATATATTCTGCCTCTGTTGTAGACAAAGCGACAATTGACTGTAAAGTCGATTTCCAACTAACGACACTACCGACGAGAGTAAAGATGTTTCCAGTTGTGAACCTCCTTCGATCAAGATCCCCTGCATAGTCAGAATCTACATAACCGAGAATTGAAGTACCTTCACTTTTTCGGAAGGTTAGGCCAAAATCAGGAGCTCCTTTGAGATATCTCAATATCCACTTGACAGCTTCCCAGTGCCTTTTTCCTAGATTTGCCTTGTACTTGCTTACCACACTTACAGATTGGGCAATATCTGGACGTATGCATACCATAGCATACATAATGCTACCAACTGCACTCACATAAGGAACCTTTTACATATGCTCCACCTCATCCATAGATTGAGGCATTTGTAACTCTGAAAGCTTGAAATGAGAAGCTAACGGTGTACTTACAGGCTTGCTCATATGCATATTGAATCTTTCAAGAACTTTTCCGATGTACCTCTTCTCAGAAAGATGTACAACACCATTTTCTCTTGAAATTTCCATTCCAAGGATTTTCTTTGCAACTCCTAGATCCTTCATGTCAAATTCCTTGCTCAACAGTTTCTTCAAAATATTTATCTCTGTGATGTTGTTAGCAGCAATAAGCATATCATCAATATACAATAATAGATAAATCATAGAGTTACCAGACATCTTCTTGTGATACACGCAACTATCAAATGCACTCCTCGAAAATCCATGTGTAGTCATGAATGCATCAAACCTCTTGTACCACTGTCTAGGGGATTGCTTCAAACCATACAAAGACTTCTTTAGTTGGCATACATGGTCTTCTTTTCCTTCAGCTAGGAAACCTTCAGGCTGATCCATATAGATTGTCTCTTCTAGATCACCATGTAAGAAAGCAGTTTTGACATCAAGCTGTTGAAGCTCTAAATCAAATTGTGCAACCAATGCTAGTAGCACGCGAATTGAGCTATATTTCACGACTGGAGAAAAGATCTCATTGTAGTCAATTCCCTCCTTCTGACTGAAACCCTTTGCAACCAATCTCGCCTTGAACCTAGCATCTTCCACTTCTGAAATACCTTCTTTCTTTCTGTAGACCCATTTGCATCCAACTGTCCTCATTCCCTTTGGCCTTTTAACTAAGACCCATGTATCATTTTTGTGAAGAGACTCCATCTCTTCTATCATGGCTAACTGCCATTGTGCAACATCTTTGCAAGAAGTTTCTTCAACATACGAAGAGGGCTCGAGATCCTTAATCTCTTCTTCTGCAGCTACGAACGCATGTGCAATTAGATTTTCTTGCTCTATAAGACGTTCCGGTTTCCGTATCTGCCTTTTGTCCCTTCCCTTCGCAATTGCGTATGGTTCATTAGAAGCAAGTTCTTTAAGATCTGCATCTTTTGACTCATCAATTTGAGTCTCTTCATCCCGTTCCTTGGTAAGCCCCACCGGTAGCTCCACCGGCTCGTTGTTCTCGTTTCTAGATAACTCCACAGAAACTTTACGAGGATCAAGTATAGAGAATTCATCAAAGGTAACATCTCTACTAACTACAAATTTGAGTAAAGACAAACACCATAGTTTGTACCCTTTTACTCCATCTACATACCCTACGAATATGGCTTTTTTAGCCTTTGGTTCAAGCTTACCTTCATTAACATGATAATAAGCTGGACACCCAAATATTCGCAAGTATGAATAGTTAGAGAGTTCATCTGACCAGACCTCATTCGGAGTCTTAAAGTCAATCGCTGATGCTGGAGACCGATTGACAATATGAGAAGCGGTATGAACTGCTTCAGCCCAAAATACTTTGGACATCTTAGCTTGTAAAAGCATACAACGAGCCTTCTCAAGAAGAGCTCTGTTCATTCTCTCGGCAACTCCATTCTGCTGTGGTGTGTGCCTGACCGTCTTATGCCTTGCGATCCCATGAACCTTGCAGAAATCATTGAACTCTTCACTGTAAAACTCCAAGCCATTGTCCGTGCGAAGATACTTGATTTTCCTCTCCATTTGATTTTCAACCAAAATCTTCCACTCTTTAAATGCTTCAAAAGCATCACTTTTTGTCTTCAGGAAATGCACCCAAACCTTTCGTGAAAAATCACCAATGAATGTGAGAAGATACCTCTTTCCTCCCTTCGATGGAAGCTTAGAGAAACCCCATAAATCTGAACGGATGTATTCTAGCACCCCTCCCGTCTTGTGCTTGCCAGTGCTGAAGCTGACCTTTTTCTGCTTCCCTAAGACGCAGTGCTCACAAAATTCAAGTGTGCTGATCTTCTCACCATTCAAAAGGTTGCGGTTGCTCAACATCTCCAATCCTTGTGCGCTCATATGGCCTAGTCTCATGTGCCATAATTTTGCCTTGTCATCATTAGATAACTGCAATGTAGATGCATTTACAGAGCCAATAATGGTGTTTCCCACAAGTGTGTAGAGGCCATCCTCCAGCTTGGCCTTCAACATGACTAAAGACCCTTTAGTCACTTTCATAGTTCCTCCTTCACTCATGTACTTATAGCCTTGTTTATCTAAAGTACCCAGGGAGATCAAATTCTTCGTTAGATCAGGAACATGACGGACTTCTGTAATAGTCCTCACGATTCCATCATGGCAGCGAACATGAACTGAACCAATGCCAACTATTTTACAAGTTGCATTATTTTCCATTAATACAGTTCCTCTGCTTGTTTCATAGCTGTTGAACCAATCTTTTCAGAATGTCATATGCAGAGTACAACCAGAGTCTAAGACCCATTTTTTGTCATAGACTCCACTATTGCATGATGTTGTTAGTACATAATCATCATCATTATCATGTACTTGCTCAACAATGGATGCGCTCGCCTTTTCTTTGGACTTCTACATAGGACAATATCGTTCAAAGTGCCCCTTCTTGTGACAGCCCCAACATTCCGCATTCTTTTTATTCACACGAGACTTTGATCTGTACTTCGATTTGCTCCTTCCCTGTTGGCTTACGACCTCTTACAAAGAGTCCACTAGCTTTGTCACTTCTGTCTCCTTCAAAATGCATCCGCACATCACAAGAGTTTAGTGCTTGCCGCACTTGCTCAAGTTTAATAGGTTGTTTGCTATACATCATTGAATTCTCAATATCACGATATTTTGAAGTCAATGAAAATAGCAAAGAACATGCAAGCGTCTCCTCGTCCTTTTTAATTCCAGCAGTTTGTAAGTCCATCACAAGTTTATTGAACGCATCTAGATGGTCTTGCAACAAAGTACCTGAATCCATCTTAAATGTATGAAGACGCCGTTGTAACAACATCCTTGTTGTCACTGACTGGTCCTGGTAAAGCCCTTTCAACTTTTCCCATAACTCTTTGGTCGTCTCTTCGGTACTTGTACTCACTTCACAAAGTACGTTAGGTGCAAGGGACAGTTGTATTGCACTCAATGCATCTCCTTCAATCTTTTCCTTGTCGAAATCCGATATCTTATCGGGGTACTTTCCGTCAATAGCATGGATTGAACCTTCCCTCCGCAGTAACGCTATCATCTGGATTTTCTAGATATTGAAGTTGTTGCGCCCACTAAATCTATCAATTTCAAACTTCATGGAACTCATCTTTTTACTTGTTCTTCCTTTTCTACTACAATGTATTTGGAACTACAGAAAACCAAAGTAATCCTTTTCTGATGTGGAAGTTCAGACTGTGCTGCAACCACAGAGCATACTCAGACAGAACCTTGGCTCTGATACCAATTGTTAGCGAAAACGTGAAACTAAAGAACAAGGAAGAACAACAATATTTAACGTGGTTCGGATCAAAATGATCCTATGTCCACCAAAGAACAACTGCACCAATATTTATTTCACTCTATAAAGAATACAAGTGAAATACTACAAGAGAGAGAACACAAATGCCTTAGAAGGTGAGAAGGCAAGTGAGAGGATGATTTGAAAATGAATTAAGAGCTACCTATTTATAGGAATAAATTCATCCTATTGATGTCATCCATGACATCACTATGTGTCAAAATTGTCAAGGTTAAGAATATGAAACCATTTTATGGTTTGCCTAAATTTTACCTACCAAGATACAATCTTTGACTTTTATTTTGTAATAATTATCTTCCTACCAAATATTCATGTTAATTCATCTTCCATTTAGTTTGATTCCACAAGAACCAAAACCAACTCTTTTATGACATTTATAAATGCTTTATAAATGCTCGACATGTGTGGATCACTGGATAAAATACGTGTGTGGAGTCCCTCCGGATTAGAGTGAAAATGACATTTTGCTCCTTGGATATACAAATTAATAAGAGGAAAGGCTTCCCTTTCTTTACACCAACTCCTCCCATCACGGGGCTGTTTGTCTCCGATTTGGTTCTCTTGACCTGTCCCTACTAGTTGTCTTACTACAGGTCATTAACAAAATTTAACCAATGTCTTTCTTTAATCGTCATGTAGTTGATCATCATTACTACGGGTCACTAACAGAATTGGCCAGTGTCAATAAAGAGGCTGGAGATGTTGAACAAGCATGTGAGTTATGTCAGGATGCGGTGGAAGATCCAGTTGTGAGTTTATCAGAAGTACTTCTAGTATTTGCGATGCTCCCTTTCCAGCGCCATAGACATTGAGATTTTATCAGAAGTACTTCTAGTATAAAGTTAATCTATTTTGACTGTTGCAGGTTACATCTTGCAGCCACGTGTTTTGCAAGGCATGTTTGATAGATTTTGTCGAAAGTATGGGGAGAATGGCATGCCCTTCATGTACCGAACCCCTCACATTTGACTTCACCGCAAATAATGATAACGGAGATTCTAATTCTGAACCTACTGTCAAGGGGTTTAGCTCCTCCAGTATATTGAACAGAATTCATCGAAATGAATTCAATACAAGCACTAAATTAGAAGCTTTGGTATGCAATCGAATTCTACAACTCTGTCAGTATGTATACTGAATCTTTTTATCAATAATACATAAATTACCTACATAACTATAACTAGCTATGTACCAAACGACGTGCAAACAAAACAATACTAATCGAGCTTTCGGATTAATATCCAGCTCATTTGCCATGTCAGCAAGTACTTGAAGTTAGATTGGTACATGTCATTATAATATCAAAATAGTTTTGTTAGTTAAGAGTTTATGGCGGTAAACTGTAAATTGTAGGTTGGCAAACAACTTTTCCATGTGAATGTTAAGTTGAAAATAACATAAACTGGTTTTCTTTGTGAAGAAATGGACACTAACAGATTTTTTTTTGAATTTATTTTTTTAAAAAATGACACTTTCATCGATTATTTTTCAATACACAACAACTATAAAAAGGAATTATAATTTTTTTTAAAATCAAGGTTCGTCATTCAGTGATTCCGTCTTCTATTAATTCTTTTCAAATTCAATAAACAGTTTAAATAGGTATTTATATAAGTAAGTCCTTCCCGCTCATTTCAAGTTAGCTCTTAATTTCATTGTGTGTATAAAGCCCTGATTTCTCTCTGTTTTCTCGGAAAATGAATCCTTCAGGTTCTTCTTCTTCTCTTTCAAAAATCTTGAATTTCTTGAATCATTTTAAAAGTTTACATTCATATCTTTTTCTAATTTGTTTGTAATTTGATAATTGCATTCAGCTCAGACGAAAGAGAATATCATCGATTGAAGAAAAGGATGGATAAGAAGAAATTCTATCGAAAGAGGAAACAAAAGGAAAGAGGAAATATTTTGATATGGGAGTTAGTGGAACAAACAATGGATGAATTCCTTCTTAACAAGTATTCAGGAGATCTAGACTTGGATGCTCAGAAGGTGGAATCGCGTTCTGAAACTGTTGAGCCACCATCAAATTTCATATTGCCATTATTGAGGTACCAAAAGGAGTGGTTAGCTTGGTCATTAAAAAAAGAAGAGTCTCGAATCAAAAGGGGTATTCTTGCTGATGAAACGGGGATGGGAAAGACTATTCAAGACATTGCTCTTGTGCTTGCTCAACGCGAATTACAAAAAGATTCCTTGTCATCTTCACCTGAACAACTCCTCCCAGTAGTAAAAGGAACTCTTGTTGTATGTCCTGTGATTGCAGCAATGCAATGGTTTCGCGAGATTGAACGTTGCACCACTAGAGGAAGCAATAAAACTCTTGTTTATCATGTTGCCGTATGTACAAACTGGAGGAATATGATTTTGTCATTACTACGTACCCCACTATCGAGGAAGACTATATGCCCAAACAGTCATCAAAGAAGGGCGGCAAGAACTCAAAAAAGCGCAGTAGGAACTCAAAACCTGCTGCTAATGATGTGTCCACGTTGAAGTCAGTTCTGCATTCGGTGAAGTGGAATTGTATAATATTGGATGAGGCAAGTCATATTTTATGTTGTTGTATTCTTCAATTGGCGTTCTCTATCTGTACGTGGAGTTCATTTTCTTGTTTATGCAATTTTTTTCTTCAGTTCTACACATTGATCATGTGATTGGAGTCGTAAATATGAAGATTAGTATGGTGATTATGACCGTTAGTTGCTGAATAATATGCTATTAGACTGTGAAGAATCTTATAAACCTGTACTGTTAAATGCTGAATAATCTTTGGCGGTAACACATGAACTCCTAAAGTTCGTATGACACAAGATATTTTATCTGCAATTTTCTTAACTGATTGAACTTCTGTGGCATAGGCTCATTATATCCAATCTGTAGACAGCAACGCCACAAAAGCGGTTCTTGCTTTAGAATCTACGTATAAGTGGGCCTTAACTGGTGCACACCTGCAAATCGAAGTATTGTACTCATTAGTAAATTAACTTCTGCAAGTTTAACTACATTTTCTTTACTTCCTATAGTTGTGAGGTTAATCGAATTTTTTACTTCTATACAGGTCCGTTTCTTAAGAGTTGATCCTTATGCTTATTACTTTTGCGAAGATTGTGATGGCAAAGGACTTGATTTTAGGTAGACATAAAGTTTATATTGTTATCCTTTTGCTTCTCAAACATGTTACTTCTGAAATATCTTGCGTTGTCTGTTCTTTCACAAATTTGACAGTTTCTCTAATGAATACTGCCCTTACGGATGTGCTAAATACTTTCACTGGTGGAAAAAAGTAAGTTAACATACATGAGCTTCATCTTCATATTGCTGACATAGTAAAGCTGAAGCATCTTCTTTTTTTCTAGTATATTGAAATACCTGTAAAGCCGATATATGATGAGAAGCGTAGAGATGCGATGGTGTTGTTGAATCACAAGATTCTGAAAAATATAATGCTAGAACGTACCAAAAAAGAAAGAGTTGCTGATCTTGCACTTCCAACAAAGACTGTAAGTTCTGTATTGCAGTAGTGCTGACTGCTGTGTGCTTAAATTTGAATAGAATCTTCTTACTGGTTACCTTTTTGGGGTTTAGGTTAGAACAAGGAATGTTTCTTTCGATACTGATGAATACAAAACCTACAAGTCATTGCTCCGTAGAAGTCGAAAACAATTCTATAAGTATACTATCTCTCTGAAATTTTATTTTCAAACTCGACCACTTCATCCTTCAAACTTTACTTGTCTCTGATAAAAATCTATTTTCATATTTGGTGCAGTGTCCATACTAAAACTCTGATGAAAAACTATTTTCACATGTTTGCTACAATCGTACGCCTACGGCAGGTACCAAGACAATGCTTTATAAATGCTTGTCATGTGTGGATCACTGGATTAAATACTTGTGTGGAGTTATGAACTCAAATACAGACACTGACTTTTCTTTGCTATTGTCTGAACTTGCCTCTCGTAAATGTGTTTGTTTTACTACGGTTCATTAACAAAATTTGACCAATGTCTTTCTTTAATTGGCAGGTAGTTGATCATCCTTACCTTGTAGCTTGTGGCAATAAAGAGGCTGGAGATGTTGAACAAGCATGTAACTTATGTCACGGTGCAGTGGAAGATCGAGTAGTGAGTTTGTGCACCTCTACCCACTGCCGATTAGTCATTCAGCTGAAGTTTAATTTGATAGCTCTCTCTTTTGGCAATTACTAAATTATGTTGTCCATTCAAGGTCCAAGAAATTCAAGCACCTTTCAATTTCTCATTGTCAGCCTATATATTGTATGTTGAACCTTCAAATGCCATTACTTATGTTGAACAGTTTTAAATACTTCTAGTATAAAGTCTTTATCTTTTTTGAACTGTTCATCTCTTTTGATTGTTTCAGGTTACATCTTGCAGACACGTATTTTTCAAGGCATGTTTGATAGATTTTGTTGAAAGTACGGAGAAGATGGCATGCCCTTTATGTACCAAACCCCTTACATTTGAGTTCACTGTGAATAATGATAAGGGGGATTCTAATTCTGAACCTACTGGCAAAGGGTTTAGCTCCTCAAGTATATCGAAAAAAAATCAGCTAAATGAATTCAAGACAAGTACTAAATTAGAAGCTTTGGTATGCAATTGCATTCTCTTCACTTTGTTTTTCTTGTATTGCTATATATCTCTATTTTATAGTACGAAACTCCATCTTGAGTTTCAAAGTGAGGGGGTCTGCTAATTACATGCTTGATGCGCATTTTTTACTTTTATTGAATGTAGAAGAGAGAAATTAGCATCATGGTTGAAAGGAACGTTTCTGCAAAAGGAGTAGTTTTTAGCCAGTTCACATCGTTTTTGGATCTGATACAACGTTCTCTTGATGTAAGACATAATGTTACTTTTTCCCCTTCCTACTTTCCCTTCAGACTAATATTAAGGGAACTTGCATTGTCTTTATTCAGCTGCTGGGCGTCAATTGTGTTCAATTAGTTGGATCCATGTCTATAGTAGCAAGAGATGCTGCAGTTGACAAATTCACTAAGGATTCAGATTGCAGGATACTGCGTATGAGCTTGAAAGATGGAGGCATTGCCCTCGATGTTAAAGTTGCATCACATGTAATGATTCATTTTCTTACAATAATGACATATTAGGTGGCTCATCTCTTCATCTTTGCTAGGTTTTCATAATGGATACTTGGTGGAATCCTGCGGTGGAGCAGCAAGCTCTAGATAGAATCCGTCGAATAGGGCAGCATAAACCAGTCAAGTATGTTTCATATTTCAAAATCACTGTAGATGCCATTGAATGGAGCGAGCTTATTGTTGTTTCCAAATTTGCAGGATTGTGAGATTTGTGACTAAGAATACAACTGAAGAGAAAATCTTAGAGTTACAAGAGGAGAAGAAATTACGTTTTGAAGGGCAAGTGTCTAGGTATATAGTTACATATGTGTTCTGATAGTTACCATACTGAACTTCCAAGTTTCTGATTGCAGGACAGTTGGTGGTTCTTCAAAGGCCTTAGTAAAGCTAAAAGGGAAGGACTTGAAATCCCTGCTTTATTGTCACTTTTGATATGTTCTATTTCTTCAGTTTGACAAACTAATTTTGTACAAAGTGTTGTGACATTTGCCTTTAGGCTGTATGGATTTCGATATGTCGTAAGAGTTTTTCTGTTGCTTCTGCATCACCTTCAACAGTCATTAGCTTCTTCAATAGTTAAATTGTTCGTATTGTTCCCTTTTCATTTAACTTCAATAAACTTCACCAAATGACCAGAAGTGACTGTCATTGTCGATTAGTTGTCATGAAACAAGGCATAGATTGTATGATATATGAGTAAGATTGAAGATTATCGTGTCATAAACTATGGCTTCTATGATTCAGCGTTTGCATCAAGTCGAGTCATTGCTAGGTAGAAGATTCAAGTCTGATGAGTCTGTATGATGCTGAAATTTTGTATTGTTTGAGAACAAACAATAGTTTAAGTTATTAGGGGGTTTGGTAAGTTCTTAATTTACCTACTTATCTGGTTACTCTATTGTGCATATAATGTAAACCCTCTTTCCTATATGCTCCTTCATGAACTCAACCTTAATCAGTACAATTTGATTAAATTGTTGTTGAGATTATTTCTTATGCAGTCTGGTTGAGTGTATTAAAAACAACATACATTGTATAATTTTAAATTAAAAAATATTTGTTTATAAAAATACCCTCCACAAATATAGTGAAAAGGATGTGAAAAAGATTTTGAGGACAGTTGTGTCTTTAACCATACAAATACATGCATTAAAACGTTGTGCATTAATAATAATATCATTAATTTTCAATGTATTAGTTACACATACTCTCTCTGCTTCAGCATTGCTTCTTCCTTTACAGACACAATCTTCACTCCCTCTTTGAAAATTGAGGATCTTTCCATAAGTTGGTGAATTTTCAATATCACCATGTAGATTGAGAGGATACATTATTGAAGTTGGAGTAGCACATATGAGTATGGATTTGACAGCCACAAAAGATAATCTCTCTATAAGCATGTATGATTTAAAGAATCTCATAAGACAGTCATTGGCTTAAGATAAGTGTTTCGACACCACGTAGGATAAAAAATGGCATGTAAGATGTCGCATAGAATATGTGTGTATATTTGTTCAATTTTATATAAATTTAAATGTTTACTTGTGTGCACTCAAAGTTGGAAGGCATGAATGTAATATGAGACCAAATTAAATGGCACATTTATGTATCGTGCCATTGTGAAAATTATTAAAATTACTCAAATCTTTAATACAAGCTTACTAAAATAAGTAAAAGTTCACAAAAGTATAATAGACTATTACAAAGTAATTTAAAAAAACACAATTTTAGTAACTTTAAAGAAACTATTTTAATAGATAATGCTCAGTTACCTTTGTAACATGCAAAAAGTTAAAATTAAGTTTGAACCCGCATAAAATCGCAATGGCCTGCAACCTGCCCTAACCCGCATTATTTTGTT
>JAJJBR010003082.1:52500-55859 GCA_022817965.1 Solanum lycopersicoides
CCTCATGAGCTTCACACAAAGCCGCGCCATTATGATTGATGTTCATATGACACCCCTGCTTTATATTACTCATGTTCGCAAACCAGTTAGGAAATTAGTAGCTAGTGGATCACCTAAGATGATATGTTCATGTTTGCTCTAACACTTGATCGATAGACACTTTCATCGGGTAAGGTTTTACAAAACACCAAATTCCACACTTAGCTCATTGCTCTCTTTGTCAGTTAAAGCCAAGCTGTTCCCCCAGAAGGTAAATGAAGTGATGGAGTAAACATAACCAAGTGTTGATCTTAAGTAAATATGACTTTCTAGCTTCCGGCTAGGGTTAAGACTAGTTACCGTATGCCTTGCGAGCCTAGTTTGGCCTTAGAGGGAAGCCTTAGGAGGTTGTTATATTACGTCTTATAGTGTAATATGTTATGTAAGATATGTTGACTCTTATATTTGTTAATGACCTATGTGATAATGGTTCAATTTATGAAACAAGTGATTTACTCTCTATTGATAAAGTATGATGAACATTAATCTCTTAATGATATGATATGAGAAGTTACATGGTTACGTTTCTTGTTAGGTTTTTATTCGATTGAGCTAAAGTTATAAGGCTTTGTAGTCATTGCACTAGTGGAACTTAATGGGGTTCAAAGTAATTTATCTTGCATTGGTTATGATGTAATAACTCTTAATTCTATGCTTGTTGATGTTTAACTTGAAATAGAGTTGTATTTATTAATGCGTCAACCTGCTATTTCACTACTACCCATCGTTAACTTACTAGCATCTATTGTTATTGTTGGTCTTTGTGTTGTTATATTAGCACTTGACTTAAGGTTATGATGTTTTATTGCCCCTACTCGTTCCCTCCGATACCTGCCCCATAATGCTTCTATCAATCTAAATTAGCACTTATTAACGAATTGTCTTTTTAGACATGATATTCACTTGATTTTTATGTTGCATAATAATACATACTATAGTATACTATGTGTTGTTACTAACCTTCTTTGTTGTTTTCGTACCCAGAAAGGTGTAAGGATGCCGCCGTGAGGCATTCATAAAAGGACCTTTGAGACTACATTGGTTTTTTTTTCGATATTCCCCAAGAGTCGTAGGTCCTCACTTCCCAAGGACTAATGCCATTAACTCAAGACATTCGATGTTGTTCGAGTTATAAGATTCTAGTATCTTTCCTTTTCCTTTCAAGAGGGGTGGATTTATTGTATAGCCGTATAGTAGGCTATTTGTTGTATTGAAGTAGTATGGTAAAGGGCGCCTCAACCTTTGCGTCTCGAACTCGCAGATCCTAGAGTGGGGTTTAAGATGGAACTATTAATAGAAACATGGTTATGAGATTTAATGTACCCTTACCTTCCCGAGGTGGGATAACTAAATGATGATGTTGAAAATAAAAAGTTGAAAGACTATGTAATTTTTCATTATTCAAGGGGACTATCTTACTCGTATAACTAATACATATATTTGGTGTTAAGATTATATGGATTAAAGTAACCTCAGAGTGTAGAAGTCAATTATGAAAAAGTTTTAAAATTATATCCAACATTTTCCTAACCCTAATGAATGTAATGAAATGCAATGACGAGGCTTGCTTAGTCCTTTGTACCAGTAGGCACGCCTGTACTCGTGTGCGTCTCGTCTAGTGTGCTCCCGTCTCGGACTAGTGGGACAAGATCTTGGACTGCAAAATATGAGTTGAATACCTTTAGGGAGAGACTTGATGTCTCTATGTAGAGCTCACGCCGTATGTGGGTGGTGTAGTAGGGATTCATAAGTCAAATATGGAAAGGCTGTCACACGTTAGTGAATGAAAGAGACTACGTGATGCTCTACGCCAACAGCTTTATCTCTGGTGATATCCTATGTCGTGTATAAGAGATCAACGTGGTATGAGTCATGGTAACGCGGTGGAGATTGGGGATCGGTAAGGTCGATGGAAACGCGGACCGACGTGAGAGGCAGTCCCGCAAGAGTTAGAAGACTCAGGGACCGAAAGGAACGGGCGTAAACTAACACGCGGTGTGCGTATGGCTAGAGCATCGTCAATTGTTACAAGGAGGCATTAATGTGTAAGGTCTACTGTATATAGCAGTTATTATGTGATGATCTAATGTATGAGCTCTCAGATCCATTGGCCGGCACACTCATAAGCGTGCCCCGAACCTTTTAACCTCTCAGAACCGCCAAGCCATTACGCATACCGACGTCCTAATACTATTCAAGCAAACAAAGGCTCATAACGCCCAAGCTCACTCGATTAGGTGTAACACAGAGGAAAAAGCAACAAGTTAGCACCCTTGGCCTTCTCTGTTATGAGGTATTTCAACCCTAGGCATGAATCCACTATCTATTTCTATGGTGCAAAGGTTGAGGAAGACCCACAAGAAGTATCCACTTAATGAAATGCAAACTAAATTCTCTATGCTACTGGTTTGACTACTAGTTGAAAAAGAAAGTCGAGTTAGCCACTTACCAACTCAAAATGTGCCCAAACCTTGATACATTAATGGAGAGACAAATAGGCCATTTAAGGGCGTACCGGTGCATGGGAGGATCTTTTTTTAAAGAAACCTTCTTGATCGTGCTCTTTTCCTAGAAGATGAAGAGGGATAGCCCAAATGTGAAGTATCATCAACCGTTTCGTCGAAGGAGGGGTATGAGGATAGTAACTTAACCTACTACTTTGAACACTTTACACACACTTGTCAACCACACGTTCGGTCTCCCTCTCTTTGTTTCCCCACCCTCCAGCGAGGATGAAATGAGCCGCTTGCCTCACGAGAAGGAAGTATCATATGACATATGAAAGAGAAGAATTCGTTCGGCTATGATACATGGAGTGAATTATGTAATAATACTCATCCAACGTTCATGACTCAACAAGTGAAAGTCCTAGTTGTGAAGAAAAGTACGATGAGAAGCAAAAATATTGCCAACTTATGCCCCTCGACTGCCGGGTTGTGGAGGTTGTCTATCAACGGGTAGGCTTGATATACCTAACAAGCCTAGGTAAAAAAGACGGAAGGTTTCTCCAATTAAAGTTCTTCCAAGTTCTCATAAGCTCGTGTAATAGAGTGTCTTAACCTAAACTCCAAAAGGAGGTACTATGGCTCACCAAGTAAGCAAAGCCAAATTGTGGGAAAAGATTTGGTGCTGTAAGTAAGCATTATGGTGGACATCCACCCCATATATAGCCTCATGGATGGAAAATTTCTTTAGTAGTAGTATAAAGTGGAACAAAGTTCGAGATTGCCTAAAAATTTAATAGGGGCAGACAAGCGGAGGCGATACAAGTAAGTGGTTCCTAATGATGATGCCCAAAGAAGAACCATATATGCTTCCGC
>JAJJBR010003084.1:0-19355 GCA_022817965.1 Solanum lycopersicoides
TGCCACTATGCTTTACACGTAAATCGTTTCTAATAGCGTTTTATTGAGTAAAATTTTTTTTTCCTACGAATTGTTGAAATTACTATATTGCCACTACCCTTTATACATTTATCGCGTTTTAATTTTATTTTTCTTACAAATTGTTGATATTACGATATTGCCACAACTTTTTGTACATGAAATCGCGTTCAGCTATGAGTAGAATTATGTTTTTTCTATAAATTGTTGATATTGCTATATATTACTCTTGCGTTTTATTTTATTTGTCAAATATTTCGAATATATATATACACACACTTATTACTTTAATCATATCAACAAAATCATTATTATTTTTCTATTTTATACTCAACATTAATGACTTATTCCTAAGTCATTTTACAAGACGTAATATTATTCGTCAATTAATAAAAACATTATATGAATTATATTCTCATATCAATTTTATTTCTTGCAAAACGTGTAAAACTTAAAATGAATAAGTAAAAATTAACTGCGGGCAATCACTTAACATTTGAATTAATTAGCGTAATGTAAATTTGTACGTTGAAGGAAATAAAGTTGTGTTATTTTTTTTACAGTGTTAGTGGACCGAGTATATATATATATATATATATATATAACACTAAACTGTTTAAATGTATAGATAATATTTCGACACTGATATTATGGCATATTTTAAATGAACTCATGTACGTGTAATATATTATACGTAATTCATACTAGACTCTTCGATTTTCTAATTTGAAAATACTTATACGCATATTTATAAATGTAAATTACGTTAATAAGCTAGCTATACTTTAAAATATATTATTTTCCTTATGCATGAAGTTTACTAAGCCTCAAGAATTCATGCATGTTCACTAAGATGTCGTTTCGATGAATGAAACGTAACAAATAAAAGTGTATCATAAATATTTTAAAACTGAAGGATTATTAAAAATTTCTCCAATAAATGTGAGCCTTGCACGATGTCCTATCGATAATTTTTATTATTGATTGGGAAATGAGAATATTTAAATATGTTTACTTAATTACGTATTGCTGATATTACGACATCGCCACTGCTATTTATGAGTAAAATTAGATTTTTCTTTACAGATTGTTGATATTACGACATTGCCACACTCTTTACACGTAAATCGCGTTTGATATGCGTTTTATGAGTAAAATTTGTTTTTCCTGCGAATATTGAAATTACGACATTGCCACTACTCTTTACACGTAAATCGCGTTTGCTAATAGCGTTTTATGAGTAAAATTTTGTTTTTCCTACGAATTGTTGAAATTACTATATTGCCACTACCCTTTATACATTTATCGCGTTTTAATTTTATTTTTCTTACAAATTTTGATATTACGATATTGCCACAACTTTTTGTACATGAAATCGCGTTCAGCTATGAGTAGAATTATGTTTTTTCTTATAAATTGTTGATATTACTATATATTACTCTTGCGTTTTATTTTTTTGTCAAATATTTCGAATATATATATACACACACTTATTACTTTAATCATATCAATAAAAATCATTATTATTTTCTATTTTATACTCAACATTAATGACTTATTCCTAAGTCATTTTACAAGACGTAATATTATTCGTCAATTAATAAAAACATTATATGAATTATATTCTCATATCAATTTTATTTCTTGCAAAACGTGTAAAACTTAAAATGAATAAGTAAAAATTAACTGCGGGGCAATCACTTAACATTTGAATTAATTAGCGTAATGTAAATGGTTGTACGTTGAAGGAAAATAAAGTTGTGTTTTTTCTTTTTTACAGGTTAGTGGACCGATATATATATATATATATATATATATATATATAACACTAAACTTTTAATGTATAGATAATATTTCGACACTGATATTATGGCATATTTTAAATGAACTCATGTACGTGTAATATATTATACGTAATTCATACTAGACTCTTCGATTTTCTAATTTGAAAATACTTATACGCATATTTATAAATGTAAATTACGTTAATAAGCTAGCTATACTTTAAAATATATTATTTTCCTTATGCATGAAGTTTACTAAGCCTCAAGAATTCATGCATGTTCACTAAGATGTCGTTTCGATGAATGAAACGTAACAAATAAAAGTGTATCATAAATATTTTAAAACTGAAGGATTATTAAAAAATTCTCCATCCAATGGTGAGCCTTGCACGATGTCCTATCGATAATTTTTATTATGTGATTGGGAAATGAGAATATTTAAATATGTTTACTTAATTACGTATTGCTGATATTACGACATCGCCACTGCTATTTATGAGTAAAATTATGTTTTTCTTACAGATTGTTGATATTACGACATTGCCACCCTCTTTACACGTAAATCGCGTTTGATGATAGCGTTTTATGAGTAAAATTTTGTTTTTCCTGCGAATTATTGAAATTACGACATTGCCACTATGTTTACACGTAAATCGCGTTTGCTATAGCGTTTTATGAGTAAAATTTTGTTTTTCCTACGAATTGTTGAAATTACTATATTGCCACTACCCTTTATACATTTATCGCGTTTTAATTTTATTTTTCTTACAAATTGTTGATATTACGATATTGCCACAACTTTTTGTACATGAAATCGCGTTCAGCTATGAGTAGAATTATGTTTTTTCTTATAAATTGTTGATATTACTATATATTACTCTTGCGTTTTATTTTTTTTGTCAAATATTTCGAATATATATATACACACACTTATTACTTTAATCATATCAATAAAAATCATTATTATTTTTCTATTTTATACTCAACATTAATGACTTATTCCTAAGTCATTTTACAAGACGTAATATTATTCGTCAATTAATAAAAACATTATATGAATTATATTCTCATATCAATTTTATTTCTTGCAAAACGTGTAAAACTTAAAATGAATAAGTAAAAATTAACTGCGGGGCAATCACTTAACATTTGAATTAATTAGCGTAATGTAAATGGTTGTACGTTGAAGGAAAATAAAGTTGTGTTATTTTTTTTTACAGTGTTAGTGGACCGAGTATATATATATATATATATATAACACTAAACTGTTTAAATGTATAGATAATATTTCGACACTGATATTATGGCATATTTTAAATGAACTCATGTACGTGTAATATATTATACGTAATTCATACTAGACTCTTCGATTTTCTAATTTGAAAATACTTATACGCATATTTATAAATGTAAATTACGTTAATAAGCTAGCTATACTTTAAAATATATTATTTTCCTTATGCATGAAGTTTACTAAGCCTCAAGAATTCATGCATGTTCACTAAGATGTCGTTTCGATGAATGAAACGTAACAAATAAAAGTGTATCATAAATATTTTAAAACTGAAGGATTATTAAAAAATTCTCCATCCAATGGTGAGCCTTGCACGATGTCCTATCGATAATTTTTATTATGTGATTGGGAAATGAGAATATTTAAATATGTTTACTTAATTACGTATTGCTGATATTACGACATCGCCACTGCTATTTATGAGTAAAATTATGTTTTTCTTACAGATTGTTGATATTACGACATTGCCACACTCTTTACACGTAAATCGCGTTTGATGATAGCGTTTTATGAGTAAAATTTTGTTTTTCCTGCGAATTATTGAAATTACGACATTGCCACTATCTTTACACGTAAATCGCGTTTGCTAATAGCGTTTTATGAGTAAAATTTTGTTTTTCCTACGAATTGTTGAAATTACTATATTGCCACTACCCTTTATACATTTATCGCGTTTTAATTTTATTTTTCTTACAAATTGTTGATATTACGATATTGCCACAACTTTTTGTACATGAAATCGCGTTCAGCTATGAGTAGAATTATGTTTTTTCTTATAAATTGTTGATATTACTATATATTACTCTTGCGTTTTTTTTTTTGTCAAATATTTCGAATATATATATACACACACTTATTACTTTAATCATATCAATAAAAATCATTATTATTTTTCTATTTTATACTCAACATTAATGACTTATTCCTAAGTCATTTTACAAGACGTAATATTATTCGTCAATTAATAAAAACATTATATGAATTATATTCTCATATCAATTTTATTTCTTGCAAAACGTGTAAAACTTAAAATGAATAAGTAAAAATTAACTGCGGGGCAATCACTTAACATTTGAATTAATTAGCGTAATGTAAATGGTTGTACGTTGAAGGAAAATAAAGTTGTGTTATTTCTTTTTTACAGTGTTAGTGGACCGAGTATATATATACATATATAACACTAAACTGTTTAAATGTATAGATAATATTTCGACACTGATATTATGGCATATTTTAAATGAACTCATGTACGTGTAATATATTATACGTAATTCATACTAGACTCTTCGATTTTCTAATTTGAAAATACTTATACGCATATTTATAAATGTAAATTACGTTAATAAGCTAGCTATACTTTAAAATATATTATTTTCCTTATGCATGAAGTTTACTAAGCCTCAAGAATTCATGCATGTTCACTAAGATGTCGTTTCGATGAATGAAACGTAACAAATAAAAGTGTATCATAAATATTTTAAAACTGAAGGATTATTAAAAAATTCTCCATCCAATGGTGAGCCTTGCACGATGTCCTATCGATAATTTTTATTATGTGATTGGAAATGAGAATATTTAAATATGTTTACTTAATTACGTATTGCTGATATTACGACATCGCCACTGCTATTTATGAGTAAAATTATGTTTTTCTTACAGATTGTTGATATTACGACATTGCCACACTCTTTACACGTAAATCGCGTTGATTAGCGTTTTATGAGTAAAATTTGTTTTTCCTGCGAATTATTGAAATTACGACATTGCCACTACTCTTTACACGTAAATCGCGTTTGCTAATAGCGTTTTATGAGTAAAATTTTGTTTCCTACGAATTGTTGAAATTACTATATTGCCACTACCTTTATACATTTATCGCGTTTTAATTTTATTTTCTTACAAATTTTGATATTACGATATTGCCACAACTTTTTGTACATGAAATCGCGTTCAGCTATGAGTAGAATTATGTTTTTTCTTAAAATTGTTGATATTACTATATATTACTCTTGCGTTTTATTTTTTTGTCAAATATTTCGAATATATATATACACACACTTATTACTTTAATCATATCATTCATTATTATTTTTCTATTTTATACTCAACATTAATGACTTATTCCTAAGTCATTTTACAAGACGTAATATTATTCGTCAATTAATAAAAAAACATTGTATGAATTATATTCTCATATCAATTTTATTTCTTGCAAAACGTGTAAAACTTAAAATGAATAAGTAAAAATTAACTGCGGGGCAATCACTTAACATTTGAATTAATTAGCGTAATGTAAATGGTTGTACGTTGAAGGAAAATAAAGTTGTGTTATTTCTTTTTTACAGTGTTAGTGGACCGAGTATATATATATATATAACACTAAACTGTTTAAATGTATAGATAATATTTCGACACTGATATTATGGCATATTTTAAATGAACTCATGTACGTGTAATATTATACGTAATTCATACTAGACTCTTCGATTTTCTAATTTGAAAATACTTATACGCATATTTATAAATGTAAATTACGTTAATAAGCTAGCTCTACTTTAAATATATTATTTTCCTTATGCATGAAGTTTACTAAGCCTCAAGAATTCATGCATGTTCACTAAGATTCGTTTCGATGAATGAAACGTAACAAATAAAAGTGTATCATAAATATTTTAAAACTGAAGGATTATTAAAAAATTCTCCATCCAATGGTGAGCCTTGCACGATGTCCTATCGATAATTTTTATTATGTGATTGGGAAATGAGAATATTTAAATATGTTTACTTAATTACGTATGCTGATATTACGACATCGCCACTGCTATTTTATGAGTAAAATTATGTTTTTCTTACAGATTGTTGATATACATTGCCACAACTCTTTACACGTAAATCGCGTTTGATGAAGCGTTTTATGATAGTAATAAATTATGTTTTTCCTGCGAATTTTGAAATTACGACATTGCCACTACTCTTTACACGTAAATCGCGTTTGCTAATAGCGTTTTATGAGTAAAATTTTGTTTTTCCTACGAATTGTTGAAATTACTATATTGCCACTACCCTTTATACATTTATCGCGTTTTAATTTTATTTTTCTTACAAATTTTGATATTACGATATTGCCACAACTTTTTGTACATGAAATCGCGTTCAGCTATGAGTAGAATTATGTTTTTTCTTATAAATTGTTGATATTACTATATATTACTCTTGTTTTTTTTTTGTCAAATATTTCGAATATATATATACACACACTTATTACTTTAATCATATCAATAAAAATCATTATTATTTTTCTATTTTATACTCAACATTAATGACTTATTCCTAAGTCATTTTACAAGACGTAATATTATTCGTCAATTAATAAAAACATTATATGAATTATATTCTCATATCAATTTTATTTCTTGCAAACGTGTAAAACTTAAAATGAATAAGTAAAAATTAACTGCGGGGCAATCTCTTAACATTTGATTAATTAGCGTAATGTAAATGGTTGTACGTTGAAGGAAAATAAGTTGTGTTATTTCATTTTTACAGTGTTAGTGGACCGAGTATATATATATATATATATATAACACTAAACTGTTTAAATGTATAGATAATATTTCGACACTGATATTATGGCATATTTTAAATGAACTCATGTATGTAATATATTATACGTAATTCATACTAGACTCTTCGATTTTCTAATTTGAAATACTTATACGCATATTTATAAATGTAAATTACGTTAATAAGCTAGCTATACTTTAAAATATATTATTTTCCTTATGCATGAAGTTTACTAAGCCTCAAGAATTCATGCATGTTCACTAAGATGTCGTTTCGATGAATGAAACGTAACAAATAAAAGTGTATCATAAATATTTTAAAACTGAAGGATTATTAAAAAATTCTCCATCCAATGGTGAGCCTTGCACGATGTCCTATCGATAATTTTTATTATGTGATTGGGAAATGAGAATATTTAAATATGTTACTTAATTACGTATTGCTATTACGACATCGCCACTGCTATATTATGAGTGAAAATTATGTTTTTCTTACAGCGATTGTGTGTATTACGACATTGCCACAACTCTTTACACGTAAATCGCGTTGATGATATAGCGTTTTATGAGTAAAATTATGTTTTCCTTCGCGAATTATTTTAAATTACGACATTGCCACTACTCTTTACACGTAAATCGCGTTTGCTAATAGCGTTTTATGAGTAAAATTTTTTTTTTCCTACGAATTGTTGAAATTACTATATTGCCACTACCCTTTATACATTTATCGCGTTTTAATTTTATTTTTCTTACAAATTGTTGATATTACGATATTGCCACAACTTTTTGTACATGAAATCGCGTTCAGCTATGAGTAGAATTATGTTTTTCTTATAAATTGTTGATATTACTATATATTACTCTTGCGTTTTATTTTTTTTGTCAAATATTTCGAATATATATACACACACTTATTACTTTAATCATATCAATAAAAATCATTATTATTTTTATTTTTATACTCAACATTAATGACTTATTCCTAAGTCATTTACAAGACGTAATATTTTCGTCAATTAATAAAAACATTATATGAATTATATTCTCATATCAATTTTATTTCTTGCAAAACGTGTAAAACTTAAAATGAATAAGTAAAAATTAACTGCGGGGCAATCACTTAACATTTGAATTAATTAGCGTAATGTAAATGGTTGTACGTTGAAGGAAAATAAAGTTGTGTTATTTTTTTTACAGTGTTAGTGGACCGAGTATTATATATATATATATATATGTATATATATATATATATAACACTAAACTATTAAATGTATAGATAATATTTCGACACTGATATTATGGCATATTTTAAATGAACTCATGTACGTGTAATATATTATACGTAATTCATACTAGACTATTCGATTTTCTAAATTGAAAATACTTATACGCATATTTATAAATGTAAATTACGTTAATAAGCTAGCTATACTTTAAAATATATTATTTTCCTTATGCATGAAGTTTACTAAGCCTCAAGAATTCATGCATGTTCACTAAGATGTCGTTTCGATGAATGAAACGTAACAAATAAAAGTGTATCATAAATATTTTAAAACTGAAGGATTATTAAAAAATTCTCCATCCAATGGTGAGCCTTGCACGATGTCCTATCGATAATTTTTATTATGTGATTGGGAAATGAGAATATTTAAATATGTTTACTTAATTACGTATTGCTGATATTACGACATCGCCACTGCTATTTATGAGTAAAATTATGTTTTTCTTACAGATTGTTGATATTACGACATTGCCACAACTCTTTACACGTAAATCGCGTTTGATGATAGCGTTTTATGAGTAAAATTTGTTTTTCCTGCGAATTATTGAAATTACGCCATTGCCACTACTCTTTACACGTAAATCGCGTTTGCTAATAGCGTTTTATGAGTAAATTTTTTTTTCCTACGAATTGTTGAAATTACTATATTGCCACTACCCTTTATACATTTATCGCGTTTTAATTTTATTTTTCTTACAAATTTTGATATTACGATATTGCCACAACTTTTTGTACATGAAATCGCGTTCAGCTATGAGTAGAATTATGTTTTTTCTTATAAATTGTTGATATTACTATATATTACTCTTGCGTTTTATTTTTTTGTCAAATATTTCGAATATATATATACACACACTTATTACTTTAATCATATCAATAAAAATCATTATTATTTTTCTATTTTATACTCAACATTAATGACTTATTCCTAAGTCATTTTACAAGACGTAATATTATTCGTCAATTAATAAAAACATTATATGAATTATATTCTCATATCAATTTTATTTCTTGCAAAACGTGTAAAACTTAAAATGAATAAGTAAAAATTAACTGCGGGGCAATCACTTAACATTTGAATTAATTAGCGTAATGTAAATGGTTGTACGTTGAAGGAAAATAAAGTTGTGTTATTTTTTTTTACAGTGTTAGTGGACCGAGATATATATATATATATATATATATATATATATATATATATAACACTAAACTGTTTAAATGTATAGATAATATTTCGACACTGATATTATGGGCATATTTTAAATGAACTCATGTACGTGTAATATATTATACGTAATTCATACTAGACTCTTCGATTTTCTAATTTGAAAATACTTATACGCATATTTATAAATGTAAATTACGTTAATAAGCTAGCTATACTTTAAAATATATTATTTTCCTTATGCATGAAGTTTACTAAGCCTCAAGAATTCATGCATGTTCACTAAGATGTCGTTTCGATGAATGAAACGTAACAAATAAAAGTATATCATAAATATTTTAAAACTGAAGGATTATTAAAAAATTCTCCATCCAATGGTGAGCCTTGCACGATGTCCTATCGATAATTTTTATTATGTGATTGGGAAATGAGAATATTTAAATATGTTTACTTAATTACGTATTGCTGATATTACGACATCGCCACTGCTATTTATGAGTAAAATTATGTTTTTCTTACAGATTGTTGATATTACGACATTGCCACAACTCTTTACACGTAAATCGCGTTTGATGATAGCGTTTTATGAGTAAAATTATGTTTTTCCTGCGAATTATTGAAATTACGACATTGCCACTACTCTTTACACGTAAATCGCGTTTGCTGATAGCGTTTTATGAGTAAAATTTTGTTTTTCCTACGAATTGTTGAAATTACGACATTGCCACTATGCTTTACACGTAAATCGCGTTTGCTAATAGCGTTTTATGAGTAAAATTTTGTTTTTCCTACGAATTGTTGAAATTACTATATTGCCACTACCCTTTATACATTTATCGCGTTTTAATTTTATTTTTCTTACAAATTTTTGATATTACGATATTGCCACAACTTTTTGTACATGAAATCGCGTTCAGCTATGAGTAGAATTATGTTTTTTCTTATAAATTGTTGATATTACTATATATTACTCTTGCGTTTTATTTTTTTGTCAAATATTTCGAATATATATATACACACACTTATTACTTTAATCATATCAATAAAAATCATTATTATTTTTCTATTTTATACTCAACATTAATGACTTATTCCTAAGTCATTTTACAAGACGTAATATTATTCGTCAATTAATAAAATATTATATGAATTATATTCTCATATCAATTTTATTTCTTGCAAAACGTGTAAAACTTAAAATGAATAAGTAAAAATTAACTGCGGGGCAATCACTTAACATTTGAATTAATTAGCGTAATGTAAATGGTTGTACGTTGAAGGAAAATAAAGTTGTGTTATTTCTTTTTTACATTGTTAGTGGACCGAGTATATATATATATATATAACACTAAACTGTTTAAATGTATAGATAATATTTCGACACTGATATTATGGCATATTTTAAATGAACTCATGTACGTGTAATATATTATACGTAATTCATACTAGACTCTTCGATTTTCTAATTTGAAAATACTTATACGCATATTTATAAATGTAAATTACGTTAATAAGCTAGCTATACTTTAAAATATATTATTTTCCTTATGCATGAAGTTTACTAAGCCTCAAGAATTCATGCATGTTCACTAAGATGTCGTTTCGATGAATGAAACGTAACAAATAAAAGTGTATCATAAATATTTTAAAACTGAAGGATTATTAAAAAATTTCTCCATCCAATGGTGAGCCTTGCACGATGTCCTATCGATAATTTTTATTATGTGATTGGGAAATGAGAATATTTAAATATGTTTACTTAATTACGTATTGCTGATATTACGACATCGCCACTGCTATTTATGAGTAAAATTATGTTTTTCTTACAGATTGTTGATATTACGACATTGCCACCACTCTTTACACGTAAATCGCGTTTGATGATAGCGTTTTATGAGTAAAATTTTGTTTTTCCTGCGAATTGTTGAAATTACGACATTGCCACTACCCTTTATACATTTATCGCGTTTTAATTTTATTTTTCTTACAAATTGTTGATATTACGATATTGCCACAACTTTTTGTACATGAAATCTTGTTCAGCTATGAGTAGAATT
The DNA here is from genome assembly GCA_022817965.1 of Solanum lycopersicoides. Classification (NCBI taxonomy): domain Eukaryota; kingdom Viridiplantae; phylum Streptophyta; class Magnoliopsida; order Solanales; family Solanaceae; genus Solanum; species Solanum lycopersicoides. The sequence continues at coordinate 11,167 of JAJJBR010003084.1, forward strand.
ATGTTTTTTCTTATAAATTGTTGATATTACTATATATTACTCTTACGTTTTATTTTTTTTGTCAAATATTTCGAATATATATATATACACACACTTATTACTTTAATCATATCAATAAAAATTATTATTATTTTTCTATTTTATACTCAACATTAATGACTTATTCCTAAGTCATTGTCACGACCCAAAACCGAGCCGCGACTGGCACTCACACTTAACCTACTATGTGAGCGAACCAACCAATCTAAACCCAAACATATTGAACAAAATACAATGCGGAAGACTTAAACTCATTAACAAAATAAATTAAATAACTTCTAAAATTTATAACTCATTATCCCCAAAATCTGGAAGTCATCATCACAAGAACATCTATGATCAAATTACTAAACTAAGAGTATTCTAAGAATGCTAAAATAAAACAAAAGCTAGTCCATGCCGGAACTTCAAGGCATCAAGACATGAAGAAGAAGATCCAGTCCAAGCTAGAGGCATTAGCTCACCCTGAAATCCGGTGTATTGAAGACTGGCTAGAATTACGGTTGAGTTGAAGACGACGGTACGTTTGCTGCACTCCACAAATAACAAAGAAAGAAACATACAAGTAGGGGTCAGTACAAAACACGAGTACTGAGTAGGTATCATCGGCCAACTCAAAATAGAAAACAGTATATATCAGATAATATCATAAAATCAACTAATATCCTTAACATGCGGCATTTACAATTACCATAACTCTTGGTCACAACACCAAGCACATCAATGAGGACTCACGCCTCCCAATCATACTCATTTGGGAATTAGGTTCATTAAATTGAGTACATTAACATCTTTGAAGATTCATTATCTTTATTCCTCTCGTGTCGGTACGTGACACTCCGCTCCATAAACTATCCTGGTGTCGGAACGTGACACTCCGATCCTCATATACTATCCTGGTGTCGGAACGTGACACTCCGATCCTCATATACTATCCTGGTACCGGAACGTGTCACCCGATCTATATACTATCCTGGTGTCGGAACGTGACACTCCGATCCTCATATACTATCCTGGTATTGGAACGTGGCACCCGATCCATATACTATCCTGGTGTCGGAACGTGACACTCCGATCCTCATATACTATCCTGGTACCGAAACGTGGCACCCGATCCATATACTATCCTGGTGTCGGAACGTGACACTCCGATCCTCATATACTATCCTGGTACCGGAACGTGGCACCCGATCCATATACTATCCTGGTGTCGGAATGTGACACTCCGATCCTCATATACTATCCTGGTACCGGAACGTGGCACCCGATCCTCTATTACTATCCTGGTGTCGGAACGTGACACCCGATCCCCTAATCTCACTACTTTCGTTCATCAAGCCTTCTTTTATACCAAGGCATCATCATTAACAAAGTAGATTAGGGTTTATTTCAAGATTTAGGATTCAATAGCCTCATCATGCTTAGTTTATCACAATTATATAATCACATTCATGCAAGCATACAATTAAGCATATAGAAGGGTTTACAATACGACCAATACATATCATTCGTTATTAAGAGTTTACTACGAATAGCATAAACCATAACCTACCTCCACCGAAGAATTCGTGATCAAGCAAGCAATTTCCCCAAGGCTGCGTTTTTCCTCTCTCTCGATCGATCGTTTCTCCCTCTCTTGTTCTTTCTATTTTTCTTGTTCAAACCCTCTTTGTTTTACCCTAAATACATATAATTAGGTATAAAAGATGATAGAATAACCCACTAATTCATTCAAGGTTATCTCTTTTAACCCCCAAGTAATTGAGTTATTAATATTAAACCACTCACTTTATAATTATAAGCAGGAATAGTCCAAAACGCCCCTTAAAAATGTTTACAGAAATCCGACCCAGCCTGGGATTACGCAATCTGTGACGGCCCGTCGTGCCTGCGACGATCCGTCCTGCTGCTTCCGTCGCAGAGTTCAGAGACTAACTTTTTACTAAGGGTCTGTGACGGTCCGTCGTGCCTACGACGGTCCGTCCTGCACTTCCGTCACGAAGTTCAGAGACTTGCTCCCAGTACCCAATTTTCAAGAGTTGAAGTGTTTTGGAACGGAGGCTCATGACGGTCCGTCGTGTCTGTGACGGTCCGTCCTGCAGGTCCGTCACAGAGTTCAGAGAGTCGATTTCAGTACTCAATTTCAGAATTCTAAGTGTTTTGGAACAAGACCCCCTCGACGGTCCGTCGTTCCCATGACGGTCCGTCGTGGGATCCGTCGTCTCAGCCAGTTTTTCCAGAAATAAAATATGTTGCTCAAAACGACTAAACAGGTCGTTACAATAGATACCAATTTACCCATCGTTCGTCCTCGAACGATCACAAGAATAAAAACAAGGGCGAAGAGGAGTACCTGAATCTGTAAACAGATGTGGGTATCTTTCTCGCATATCAGCCTCCTTCTCCCAAGTGGCCTCTTCAACTGGTCGATTCTTCCATTGAACTTTGATGGATGCGATTTCCCTTGATCTCAACTTGCGGACTTCCCTATCTAGAATAGCAACAGGTTCCTCCTCATAAGACAAGTTTTCATCAAGAAGAACTGAATCCCAACGAATGATGTAGTTTCCATCCCCATGGTATCTTTTCAACATAGACACATGAAATACCGGATGCACTCCTGACAGCCCTGGAGGCAAGGCTAATTCATAAGCCACCTCCCCTACTCGCTTAAGTACTTCAAATGGTCCAATATACCTTGGCTTAGCTTACCCTTTTTCCAAACCGCATCACCCCTTTCATGGGTGAAACCTTCAGCAAGACTTGTTCACCTCCATGAACTCCAAGTCTCTAACCTTTCGATCGCATATTCTTTTGCCTACTTTGAGCCGCTAAAAGCTTTTCTTGATAGATTTCACCTTCCAATGAATCCCTCAAAGATCAGTACCCCAAGGTCTAACCTCAAACGCATCAAACCAACCAATGGGAGACCTACATCTCCTCCCATACAATGCCTCAAATGGAGCCATGTCAATACTGGAGTGATAGCTATTATTGTATGAAAATTCCGCAATGGTAAGAAGTTATCCCAATGGCCACCAAATTCTATCACACATGCACGAAGCATATCCTCCAATACCTGAATCGTTCGCTCCGACTGACCATCGGTCTGAGGGTGAAATGCAGTACTAAGGTCCAACCTAGTACCTAACTCCGCATGCAATGTTCTCCAAAACTTAGAAGTAAACTGCGTACCTCTATCTGATATGATAGAAAGTGGAACTCCATGCAATCGAACAATTTCTGAGATATAGATTTTGGCTAACTTTTCTGCATTGTAGGTCACCTTGACCGGAATGAAGTGAGCAGACTTAGTTAATCTGTCCACAATTACCCAAATAGAATCAAACTTACCCAATGTCTTTGGAAGACCAACCACAAAGTCCATTGCAATTCTCTCCCACTTCCATTCAGGAATGGGCATTCTTTGAAGTGTTCCTCCAGGTCTCTGGTGTTCATACTTTACTTGCTGGCAATTTGGACATTTGGCAACAAAATCAACAATGTCGCGCTTCATTCTACTCCACCAAAAGTGTTGCTTTAGGTCACGGTACATCTTGGTTGCACCAGGATGTATAGAATATCCGGAACTATGAGCCTCTGTAAGAATAGTGTGGATCAAATCATCAACACGGGGCACACATACCCTTCCCTTAATCCTAAAACACCTTCCTCATCAATTATTGCTTCTTTAGCCTCTCCTCGCAACACCATATCCCGAATTCGGCTTAGTTTCTCATCATCAAACTGTTTTCCCTTGATCTTGTCAAGAAAAGAAGATTTCGCCTCCACACCAGCCAAAAATCCTCCCTTTTCATTTACTTCTAGCCTCATAAAGTCATTAGCCAAGTTCTGGATTTCTCTAGCCAACGGGCGTCTAGAAACTTGCAAGTGAGCTAGACTCCCCATGCTTCCTGCCTTCCTACTTAAAGCATCTGCCACAACATTAGCTTTTCCCGGATGATACAGAATAGTGATATCGTAGTCCTTCAGTAGTTCCATCCATCTCCTCTGTCTCAAATTCAAATCTTTCTGAGTAAAGACATACTGTAGGCTACGATGATCCGTATAGACTTCACACTTAACCCCATATAGATAGTGTCTCCATTGCTTTAATGCAAACACTACCGCAGCCAATTCCAAATCATGGGTCGGATAGTTACGTTCATGCACCTTTAATTGCCTCGAAGCATAAGCAATTACATTCTTCTCTTGCATTAGCACTGCACCCAAACCCGAATAGGATGCATCACAATAGACAATGAAATTCTTACCTTCCACTGGCAGGGTAAGGATTGGTGCAGTAGTCAACAAGGTCTTGAGTTTCTGAAAGCTTTCCTCACACTCATCCGACCATACAAATGGAACATTCTGCTTAGTCAAGTTCGTCAATTGGGAAGCAATAGAAGAGAATCCTTTGACAAATCGACGGTAATAGCTAGCTAACCCAACAAAGCTCCTTATTTCTGACACATTAGTAGGTCTTACCCAATTCTTCACTGTTTCAATCTTAGAAGGATCCACCATTACTCCATCCTTAGAAACCACGTGCCCCAAGAAGGACACTGAATCTAGCCAGAACTCACACTTGGAGAATTTGGCATAAAGCCTTTTCTCCCTTAATACTTCCAACACAATTCTCAAATGCTCTTCATGTTCCTCCTTACTCCTGGAGTATATCAGTATATCATCAATAAATACGATCACAAAGAGATCCAGATATGGCTTAAAAATCCCGTTCATCAAGCTCATGAAAGCGGCAGGGGCATTCGTAAGACCAAAAGACATTACTACAAATTCGTAATGCCCATACCTGGTTCTAAAAGCAGTCTTTGGTACATCTGTTGCCCGTATTTTCAATTGATGATAACCGGATCTTAAATCAATCTTAGAGAAGACACAAGCACCTTGTAACTGATCGAACAAATCATCAATGCGAGGAATGGGATACTTGTTCTTAATAGTTACCTTGTTCAACTGCCGGTAGTCTATGCACATCCGAAAACTCCCATCCTTCTTCTTCACAAATATCACCGGAGCACCCCAAGGGGATGCACTCGGTCTAATGAAACCCTTATTTAACAACTCTTGAAGTTGGGCCTTTAGCTCCCTTAACTCCGCTGGGGCCATCCTATAAGGGGGTATGGAAATGGGGCGAGTACCCGGTTCCAGATCAATGCAAAAATCGATATCTCTATCCGGTGGCATACCAGGAAGATCTGCAGGGAACACATCCAGAAACTCACGGACTATCGAAACCGACTCAATTGAAGGTACTGGAGTAGTGTCATCCCTGAGATGTGCCAAGAAAGATAAACACCCTTTGCTAACCATTCTCTTAGCACGAAGAAAGGAGATGATACGAACCGGAGTGGAAGTGTAGTCACCCTCCCACACTAACGGATCTGTCCCAGGCTTGGCCAACGTTACAGTTTTTGCATTACAATCTAAGATCGCAAAATTCGGAGAAAGCCAAGTCATACCCAGAATTACATCGAAGTCAACCATTTCTAGGATAACCAAATCTACATAAGTGTTGCTCCCCACAAAAGTCACCAAACAGGACCTATATACTTTTTCAACTATCACAGACTCACCCACCGGAGTAGAAACACGAATAGGCATGTCAAGCAATCGCAATGTAAATTAAGACCAGTAGCAAATGAGGAAGATACATATGAAAATGTGGAGCCAGGATCAAATAATACAGAAGCCATGCAATCACAAACCCAAAGATTACCTGTGATAACAGCATCAGATGCTTCCGCTTCAGACCGCCCGGGGAAAGCGTAACAATGGGCCCTATCACCTGTCTGCCCGTTGCCCCTACCATGTGGTGTTGTAGTAGCTCCAGTTTGCCCATCACCTCGGCCGTTTTGGTGACCACCATTACCTCGACCACCACGTCCTCCAGAATGACGGCCTCTTCCATGACCACCTCTACCTCTGACTATGGGAGGTCTGTAACTCTGTTTTGGACAATACCTCTTAATGTGTCCAGTCTCCCCACATCCATAACACTCTCTGGATTCAAGCATCGGTCTCTGTGAGAATGACGAAGTCTGGGAATAACCTCCAACCTCAGAGAAATGTTGGCCGGTCTGAGGTGGACCCCAACTACAGTCTGTAGTGAAGACTGAATTGGTCGGACTGAGTAACCTCCTGAACCCTGTCCTCTAGAGTAAGAACCATTAAACTCACCTCCTTTTCGAAACCTTTTTGATGTCGATGCCATGGTGAAGTCATCTGGCTTCACTCCTTCCACCTCTATCACGAAGTCTACCACTTCTTGAAAGGATTTTGCCGTAGCCGCTACCTGTAAGGATGAAATCCGCAATTCTGACCTCAACCCCTTCACAAAACGGCGAATCCGCTCTTGTGGACTGAAACAAAGTTGGGTGGCATACCTGGATAATGCACGAAACTTAGCCTCATATGCAGTAACCGACATCCTACCTTGCTCTAGGCTCAAGAACTCATCTCTTTTCCTATCCCTCAAAGTCCGGGGGATATACTTCTCCATAAACAAGCTAGAGAATGAGGCCCAAGTCATAGGTGGTGCCTCTGTTGGTTGACACTCAACATGTGACCGCCACCACATTTTGGCGTTCCCTTGAAACTGATAAGTCACAAACTCTACACCAAACCGTTCTACTATACCCATCTTGTGTAGTAGATCATGACAGTCAACCAGAAAATCGTAGGCATCCTCAGATTCAGCACCCTTGAAGACTGGAGGTTTCAATTTCAAGAACTTACTGAAAAGTTCATGCTGATCATTTGTCATTATAGGCCCTGTAGTCAGACGAGGAAACGTGCCTATTTCCAATGAGGCATCCATGCGGGGAGCCACAGTAGCTGCATGTTGTACTTCCGGAACCTGAGGTGCTGGTGCAGAAAACACTGGAGGTGTCTGGCCCTGATCAGATAACCCGCTAAGATAAGCAAGAACCTGATTAATCATCTCTGGGGTAGGTTGGGGTGGTAATTCCTCATTCTGCACTTGTTCAGTCTCCCCTTCCTCACCCTCTCTTATCACTTCTTCAGTCGGTGGAGGAGTCACCGCCCTGGTACAAATGGGCTAGGTGCTTGTCCTCTTCCCCTAGAGGACGTCCTCCCCGACCTCTACCACGGCCTCTTGCCACTGCTCCTCCTCGAGCTACAGCCCCAGTGGCTGGCTCAGATGCATCTTGTCTTGCCTGTTGTGTTGGCGGTGTTGCTCTAGTTCTAACCATCTGCGAAATAGAGTGAAGATGGTCAGATACCAATTTGTATCACCTAGATACCAATTGGATCAAGTAATAGCACGAAAGAAAGAATGAAAGAATGGAATTTTCCTAAAGTCTTATAGCCTCTCAAAGAAAAGTAAAGGCGTCCCCTACCGTTCCTTAAGACTCTACTAGACTCGTTCTTGTGTGATGAGACCAACGAACCTAATGCTCTGATACCAAGTTTGTCACGACCCAAAACCGAGCCGCGACTGGCACTCACACTTAACCTACTATGTGAGCGAACCAACCAATCTAAACCCAAACATATTGAACAAAATACAATGCGGAAGACTTAAACTCATTAACAAATCAATTAATAACTTCTAAAATTTATAACTCATTATCCCCAAAATCTGGAAGTCATCACCACAAGAACATCTATGATCAAATTACTAAACTAAGAGTATTCTAAGAAGCTAAAATAAAAAAAAGCTAGTCCATGCCGGAACTTCAAGCATCAAGACATGAGGAAGAAGATCCAGTCCAAGCTAGAAGCATTAGCTCACCCTGAAATCCGTATAATGTAGACTGGCTAGATTACGGTTGAGTTGAAGACGACGGTACGTTTGCTGCACTCCACAAATAACAAAGAAAGAAACATACAAGTAGGGTCAGTACAAAACACGAGTACTGAGTAGGTATCATCGGCCAACTCAAAATAGAAAACAGTATATATCAGATAATATCATAAAATCAACTAATATCCTTAACATGCGGCATTTACAATTACCATAACTCTTGTCACAACACCAAGCACATCAATGAGGACTCACGCCTCCCCATCATACTCATTTGGGAATTAGGTTCATTAAATTGAGTACATTAACATCTTTGAAGATTCATTATCTTTATTCCTCTCGTGTCGGTACGTGGACACTC
>JAJJBR010000008.1:10000-12500 GCA_022817965.1 Solanum lycopersicoides
TGTTGTAATCGACCAACAGTGGAAACCATGCAGTATCTTTTTCTGAAGAGTCAATGTGCTGATAAGGTATGGCAGTACTTTTCCTTGGGTGCAGGTCTTACACATGGTGTTAGCTTACAGCAGGTATTTCAAAGGTGGTGGAAACACCCTGCAAATGTATATCTGAAGCCCTTATATCAAGCATTGCCCTGTGTAGTTGTCTGGGAGCTATGGAAGAGGAGAAAGAAAAGAAGGTATGGTGGTAATATCTCCTTGAACAGGCGAATTTTTCAGGTTTCAGCAACTCTGCACAATTTACTGGTGTACAGGTTTCCTAAGATGAAAAGATTGTCTTCTAATTGGCCTGAATTGGTTAGTGAGTTGGAGAGCTACATCCCCAGGCTACATTATAGAAGAGTATGTTGGGAATTCCCTAGTGGACAATGGATTAAATGTAACACAGATGGTGCATCAAGAGGTAATCCAGGTAAGAGTGGTGCTGCTGTGGTGTTTAGAGATGCTGCTGGTGATTTTCTGTGTGCTGCTACCCGTTCAAACTAATATGTATTCAGAGATAATGGCTATTCAGTTAGCTGCTGAAATCTGTGTGCATAAAGGCTTCACAAATGTGGTGATTGAGACTGATTCAACCATTGCTAGACTGATCATGATACAAGAGGTGTCTGCACCCTGGGCTGTTGATACAATAGTCAGGAAAATTATTACATTGTTGAGGGATAAAAAAATGCGATTTTCTCATGTGTACAGGGAAGGAAATGCTGTGGCAGATAGCCTAGCTAATTATGCCATTGATGAGGAGATTTCTGGCACTTTTGAGGAGTTCCACCAGCTGCCTGCACAAGCTAGAAAGCTTATCAATGTTGATAAAGCTCAGATTCCTTCGTTTAGAGTCAGAGTCCATCCATGGAGATTCTAGTCTTGATCCTCAAGTGTGTGTACCTGCAAATAGAAGAAGATGAACAGGTGGTTAGTCTGATTCACTTAGGGCCCTATTTAAACAAAGTATATATACACTATTGATGATCTATAGATCATCAATAGTGTATATATACTTTTGACCCCCCAACCTAGAGTAGCTAGGTGGGGAAGTCAAATTAATCCTTGTTCATACATAGGCTTCTCTGGTACGAAATGGGCCACTTCAAATAGGTTCATTGCTCCGGCCCAGAATACGATTAATCCAGCATGGGCTACATGAGCCCCTAGTAGTTTACCGGATAAATTGAGTTGTCGGGCATTCCCGGCCCACCAAGCGAAACCAGTGCTTTCTTGGTCACGACCAGCTAAGGCTAAAGTTCCATTAAAGAGCCTTTCCACGTGGTAGAACCTCCTCAGGGAATATAAGGTTTTCATGAGGCTGATCTTGAGCCGCCATCCAAGCGCGAATACCTTCGTTTAAGAGAATATTTTAGGTGTAGAAAGTCTCAAATTCAGGATCTTCCGCTGCGCGAATTTCCTGAGAAACGAAGTCATAGGCACGTAGGTTCAGCGCTAGACCGACTACTCCAAGAGCACTCATCCATAAACCGGTTACTGGTACAAATAACATAAAGAAATGTAACCAACGTTTATTGGAAAAAGCAACCCCAAAGATTTGGGACCAAAGGCGGTTAGCGGTGACCATTGAATAAGTTTCTTCGGCTTGAGTTGGGTTAAAAGCACGGAATGTCTTAGCACCATCACCGTCTTCAAATAAAGTCTTTTCTACGGTAGCACCATGAATGGCGCATAGCAAAGCAGCGCCCAATACACCGGCAACTCCCATCATGTCTCCAAAAGAGCTTCCCTCCCCTTTAGGACCGAGTTCAGGACATAGATTCCTTGAAAGTGAATTAAGTGTACTAACATATTCAACGAGTCGCGGAAACGGAATAGAACCCTCTTCCCTGATTTGACACTGATCTCGTAGATGCGGTGGTTTTGCACTAGAGGTCTTACATCACCCTTCCAATTAGACACCAGGTGCTTTAGCAAGAAAATCCCATCGAATTTGCCTAAGTTATGGAAGTAAATTGTTAGAACTGACCTAAACCCCTTAGATATATGCTCAATTCTGGACAGAAAGTCGTCCATCATCTTACTACTTCTATCATCAAAGCACTTTATTGTTATGTAGTCATCGCTGAAATAGGTTTCCACCCTATTGTACTTGACAGGCTCCTTAGGGAGAACAAGCATGAGACCCGCTGCATACGGCTTATGCGTGTCCCCCTCACCGGTTATTAATGTCCCGAGATCCGATACAACGAAAGCTTTTCGCTCAACCTTTCTTTCGCCTAAACAATTTCATTGCCTCACTCCGCTCGCCTACAAAAACGTATTTCGTTCGCCTACAAAACCACCTTTCTAGTCGAGCGCACGAGAAGACCCTGTAGAAGTCCTCCATCCATATGTTACCGACCTGACCATCCATCTATCATTGGAATCAGAAGAAACTGGTCCGTCCAACGTCTCTGACCTTGTTCCAAGAAGATCTCATTTCGCCCTCTGCGAGACAAAG
>JAJJBR010000008.1:17500-19897 GCA_022817965.1 Solanum lycopersicoides
CATCCTTTTGGAGGGATGCGAGAACCAATCCGAGTAATCAACCGCTTTTTTTTGAATCTGCCTCAAGCACCCCAACCCTACCGCCAAAAAGCCGTCCGTATAGTGCAGGAGCGCTCACATTTTTTTGCTTACTCTTTCACTTTCATTTCTCAATCCGGCTCACTCCCGGCTACGGTTTGGACCTTTCGCCTGCTTAGAAGTGGATTCGAACCACTGACACAAGGATTTTCAGTCCTTTGCTCTAACCAGCTGAGCTACCTGAACCACTTTCCTAAAGTCTGTTTTCTTCATCGAAGAGCGCCCTACCTTACCACTTGACTAGTAAGGGAAAAGCCCTTTACTAAACTAAGAAAATAGAATAGATAGGCTTTTTTCGCTTCTTCGTCAAGCTTTCGAGCAGCTCTTTCAACTGCCGCCTAATCCCCCAACATGCTCAAGAACCGAGAGCCGTCCAGGGACTGCCGGAGGGAGCTTGCTTATAGAAAGAAGATAGGCCAGAAAAACAAGGTGCAACGGGCTCTCCGCTCCTAGTCACTAAGAAGTGCTATTCTGTCCTCCGGGGGACTGGACTCCACCAAGAGGTTCTTTCTCTCACGTAATTTCGCCCGCCCGTTTCATTTCCGTACCGGAGGAAATGGGATTCGAACCCATGATACAATCTTCTTGTATGTCGATTTAGCAAACCAATGCCTTAAGCCACTCAGCCATACCTCCAAGTTGTTGATCGGAATGGAATTGGATGTGCCGGGTTTGGTTGCTTGCCCGAAGGAAGGGCTATCTGATCCGATCAACTACGTAAGCCGTAGCGCGCTAGCGCGCGTACTCTTCCTCTATGAGCGAGACTCCATCCAAATCTGCCACTCCTTGGGCGAGGCCTTCTGTTCTATGAACACCCCACCACTGAATGATTCACTTTCAAGTTCTCGCCTCCGACCCGGGAGAACACAGGGTCAAGCCAAGCCCTGACCCGCCTAAATGGAATTCATATCTCCTTCGTCTGGTCGAGAAGGGAGGGGAACTGGACTCTGCCTCTTCTATTACATTTACATTACATTACGGAGAAGTCCATTCTCGTCATGATCGATCCACGTCCTAGCGTAGTGCCCGGCTTGCTTAGCAACCAAAGCTAGCTTACTAAGGTAGTTTACTTTTTCATTTTGAAAAAAGAAGGCGAAGGGATTTTTCCTTGATTGCACGAGCTAGCCAGCAAGCCAGCAAACCCCCCTTACTCACCTCAACATCTATAAAAAAAGCTCTTTCTCCTTTTCATTTCATAATAATAAGGTAAGCATCCAGCTCTCGATCCAGAGCTACTGCTTCAAGAATCAACTGAGCTCAGGAAGTCAGGTTAAGACGTCGACTTTGACAGGGGAGATGAAAAAGAATTCCTGTCTTTAGAAGTAAATCCCACTAAACTAGACTTGTACGCTTGACATGAAAAGTAGAGGCAAGCGGAGTCAAAGGCCGAGCCTCAACCAGCAAAGGGGGACAGCCATGCCAATCCAAGCACAGTAAAAGTGTGCCCACTCTACCTTTCTTTCTTTACCCTAGACTCCAGGAGACCCATGTGCATTTCCTCTGTTCTGTGCTCGCTACGCCCTTGTGCCTTTAGTTGAAGTATAGGTCGTCGATTCAATCTATCTTGATGGGATTTTTCTAGTAGGTAGCGAGAAGACTAGTAGTATCGACAAGAGGCTACATCAATAGCTGAAAATTTCGGGTAGGGTAGGCTTGGAGTCAGAAGTCCTATTCTTCCCAACCAAATAAGCACTTTTGCAAAGTTCACCTTCCCGCGGTCAAAACAAGACTTACGGATAACAATCAGACCTTACCAGGGACAGGGACCAGACTATAGAGCCTAATTAAAAAGAATTCGGGCTTGCTTTTTCAATTCACATCTATGAGCGAGGATTCCTCTATCTCTTGCTCGCTTCGATCGGACTCTGACAGCTTAGGAAGAATGATGGGTCGCTAACAAGGCCCCTAAATGACCGCTCAGAAGGCCTACCTGTTTTTTTTCCCAATCTGTCACTTGCTCGTCCCTCTCTCATGAAAATGGTCTCTCCTCTCCTCTCGCTGTCAGGTTTGGTTCTTGTTCCAGGTTGGGTCTCACTGTTTTATTATTGATTGTCCCATGGTTAGAATACGCTTTTTTTCGCTTGGTTATCTTAGAAGGGTTAGCTACGTCCCGTTGGGAACCATGAAACAACTAACACCCTATCTTCTACTCCGTACTATGAGATAGAGGCAATGAAATGGGAATTGCAACGCACTATTCGGTCCAGCCCCAATCTACTTTCCTCTTCCGAGATGCCTTCTTCACTGGCCAGGCAAGGGATAGAGTCTTGTCTTCCTTCTACGATTCCGAACTTTGTCCTAAGAGCTGATTCGTTCAAA
>JAJJBR010000257.1:2500-10000 GCA_022817965.1 Solanum lycopersicoides
GGATTTGCGAAAAGCAGCACCTTACGATGTTCATGACCAATTGGATCCTGACATACCAGTAGGTACCAGAGGAGATCGCTATGATCGTTACTGTATTCGTATCGAAGAGATGCGACAAAGTGTTCGGATCATTGTGCAATGTCTTAATCAAATGCCTAGTGGCATGATCAAAGCCGATGATCGTAAGCTATGTCCTCCATCACGATCTCGAATGAAACTATCCATGGAATCGTGCGCCGTGTGAAACGTATATCATCGCCGTTCTTAACCGAGACTCAGGTTAAGCTCCGTCTCGGAACCTTGTGGGGTTAGGAGTAAAGCATCCCGAGGTTGGCGCATCTCGTTGAGCGTGGAGAAGCATTGGGAACCCCAATTTTTTTCTTCGGAGCCGTTTCTTTTTCCGTCCCCCCGCCCCGGCATAGCGCTTCGCTTCCGGTTCTTCGGAAGAATCAACTTACGTCTCCCTTCTTCATTGATTTGGGGGAAAGGGAACCGTCTACCAGTTGGGAAGCTAGACATCAAGTAAGTGGTTTGATGAGGATAACTAAGCTGACACGCCGGAGTTGGCTGCTGGCACAACAGGGTGGTGCCTTACCGCACCGCAGGCGGACGCGCGGTAGCGTTCGTGGTGGTGCTTCAGGATTCCAATGTACTGCGTCCAAGATCAGAACGAGCTTGCCGGCGGACCACTGCCGTCCCATTCTTGAGTGAGCTGGAGCGCAGCCATCTTATCCACTGAACTAGCTAGAAGCTATCGCTTCGGGTCGAAGCACTAAAAGAAAAGGACCGGGAAACGCGGCGGCATAGGAACCACGGGACCCCCTACTAGTAAAGGGAAAATGGAAGTGCGCTCCTGCGCACCAGCGGAAAAGGCCCTTTCCCTTTTTAATAATAATAAATAAGGTAAGCTTTATAGCTCCAACCTAGTCAAGGGGCTTTGATGCCCTTTGTATAGGTTGGGTTGCTGGATACGGGATCCTCGTAGTAGGCTGGACCAAGATCCAGCCGAGAGAGGGCAGTCTTTAGAAACAACTGGTTGGGAAAGCAAGAGAACGCTTCGCGTTTTCTTATCTTCTTCCCGCCCTAGGAGTAGCACAAAAAGAGGGATTAGCATTATTGACCCAATGATAAAGCACTAACACCTTCCTCGTTGGGGCTCCGCGCACTGGGAAAAGGCTGACGCGACGGGAAACCGGCCACTAGTTACAAAGCTCCAATAAGGTATCGAGAGGGCTATCACAGTCAGGTGCGAATTTCTTACCCGAATTTGGAAACTACCCCTATTCCTATTTAGGGAGTTGAGGCGAAAAATGGCTTGATGAACCGTTCGCCACGCACCGGCCACATTCACTTGCTTATCGTAGAGGCTGTAAGTACACAGTGCCCCACAAGTAGGCTGCTTTTTCCGGAACGCAGTCCGAGATAACCGTAACCGTGTATATATAGAAATATATCTTCGACGCTGTCATTTCGAAATGTCCGCTTCAACCGCTCTTTCACCTCCCAAAGAGCAAAGTTGGCTTGATGAGCGCAGATGAGGAAGCGGGAGCAAGAAAACCAATAATCTCTTTCTTGTCCTTCTACTTAAGGTTAAGGGGCAAAGAGAAGCGCTTTTGCTACTGAGAAAGCGAACGGTCAGCGCGAAGGTTCAAGACTTAGCCGAGCGTTAGCGAAGCTAGATTCTCATAGCGAGGCGCTTCGAGTTAGCGAAGCGCTGTAGTAGCGCCGAAGCCCTATGTGCTATAATGCTGAGCCAAGGACGCTCCGCCTTCTCTATAGAAGCAGTCAACTGAGTTCTGAACGAATTAGCTCCTTGGTAATGGCTTAATCTATAGATAGAAAGCCCTATGATGGGAAACTACCACGTTAGGTTTGGAGAGAGATGGGACCGGTTATATAATAGGGGAAGCAGATGCAAGCTTTTTCTTTCAATAGCCGGCCAAATGACTACAGGATCATCGGTCTACTCTACCTCAATTCACCATTTCGAACCTTATACAGAAGGTTTTTCCGTACCAGCTCCTTCTACCTATACCGCAGTTGAAGCACCTAAAGGAGAATTTGGTGTCTTTCTGGTCAGTAATGGAAGCAATCGTCCCTACCGTCGTAAAATAAGAGCACCTGGCTTTGCCCATTCACAAGGACTCGATTCTATGTCCAAACATCACATGCCAGCAGATGTGGTCACCATCATAGGCACTCAAGATATTGTGTCTGGAGAGGTGGATAGATAGGACTACTAGTTGCTCGATCAGGACCCTAGCTTTATTGCGAGCCAAAAACCCAATTTATACGCCCCCTTTCTTTATTTAAGGAGATTCTATCCAATTATCAGCCCCGATGCGGAAAGGAGTAAAGAAAGAAGAGTTGAAGACGGCTTAACAGTAAGAGAGAACCCCCTCATCTCGTGGCTAGGAACATCTATGTAGATGGGATTGGATTCATAGTGCCAGTTAGGGGTAGGTATAAACCTTCATTCATCTTCTTCGATCTTCCTTGGAATATCCATCATCTTGGTCTCGACCTTGTTGAGCTCTCCCTGATCGAAAGTTCCTATTTTGCTGCCTCTTCGATCGTCTCCGACTCCCTAAAAAAGAAGATTGGTGACCTAGATGGTCAGGGTCTTTCCTTACCTTAGCTGAGCCTTATGTCCCTTCAACATTCCTATTCATCTTGCCTTGTCTTGGGCACCGCAGTGGACTTATTATCCTATATATAATATCTACTCTAAAGATTAAGAGGATAGAGGGTCTCCCTTCCATAGATTCGATTGGGATTGATTCTCAGGATCGAGCCCTTATCAGAGGCGTGCCTACCGACACCTGTCAAAGTCTTCGGCTTGCACGACGTCTCCTTCCATTTGCTCCAGCTATGAAAGAAAAGAATGGGCGCAACACTTTATTCTCTTCTACCGCTCTTTGTTTACTTCTGGCCTTCCCGAACTCCTACACGGGGGGAGTCAGATCTTGGAGTAAGCTCCCTTCCATGGGCAATCTACTCAAGAGTTTAGGCCCCTAATTAGGTCTATGTCTGGGCTGCTGCCGTACTCAAAGGCGAGGGGCTCCAAAAGTGGATGCGATCGGCCTCAGAGGAGAGGGGAGGCAACTTGGGATTCTAGGCAAAGTGCTTTTTTTTTATATAGGCCTTCGTATAGGATAGGATTTTCATTCCTCCCGCCAAAGCTAGAAAAGAAAGGAGCTCTCTCTTTTTTCCAGCCTTCTTTTTATTTTAAAGGCATATAGTGCGTTCTCGCTTTCAGGGGGAATTCAAGTAAAAATCTAGTACAAGGAGGAAGCGAAAGGCTAGCTACCAGGTACGAAACAGAGTATGACTATAATAAATCATAGAGCAGTGGGGAGCATGCCCATCCCATTAGATATCATTTGAGCTTCCCCTTTCCTAAGATCCTGGACGTGGTACTGACGCATGAACTTGGTTACTGGTTTGACCGGTTTGTTGGCAAAAGGAAAGGTCTGTTCATTTGTCCAGAAATATGTTTTCGGCCTATCTATCGATTGAACCAGGGGCTGGGCTCCTGTTGACAGACATAAGAAGTGGGATTCAGAATAGGGGAAGAGCAGCTCTACTCATACTTCTGCTTATGGAAAGACATAAGAAGCACCCTATAAAACATGCAAGATCTCTTAGTAAGCCCTTGTTGGCATATCAGGTGCCATTGAACACAGTCCAGGGAAAGCATCTATCTATAGTGATAGTGATCCATCGCCTTGACTTGAGTCTCCACCACATCTATTTCCTGCCCGCTTGTAGCGGTTGGTTAGGCTAGGCCGGTTAGAACCTCTCCGCAGTTCTCGATTCTGATTGAACTAGGGAGGATCGGTATTGCTGGGGGAGATTGTTCTTCCTCAGCTGGCTTGTTAACCATGGTCTCTTGAAGGTTTCATTCTTTTACCAGCTCTCCCAGCCAACAACCTGCTAACCCTAAGCTTGCAAGCACCTTGGTCACATCTAAGTCCCTATTCAATTGTTCTATTTGGGACGGAAAGAAAAAGATCTGCCTTTTGCTTTTGCGGGAAGAATCGCTCGAAAGCACGGGATGGGCCTTCCCTTCCTTTACGTCATCCACCACCCTGTCCTATCCACTCTCCCCAAATCTCAACTCGTAATTTGAAGAAGAAAGATAAGGAAATCCAATTAGAGATAAGCTGCCCATGAGCATCATGGCATAGGTAAAAGGGAACGAGGAGGCAAGCCCCCCCATCTTGTTCTCTTTTTCTCCTTGAGTCGGATGAATCGAGGGTTCCAAACCTTCCAAAAGTGATAGGTATGTGTTCTTTCTTGGCACTCTCTTAGACTGTCTATCCCTTTATACCTGGGTATAAAAGCCAGAAAGAAAGTAGCTTCTTTGATATGGTTCAGTAAATAGGAATCCCAGTAATACAGTAAACATTGGAAGAACATAGGAATATGGGTCCATATAGGAATGAAGAAAGGGCATGATAGGCTAGTTTGATTCCAAGCCAAGCAGCAGGGCATGATCAGTCTTATCGGGCGGGGAATTGCATTCGCTAATAGAGCTTCCTACGATCGCACCCTAGGAGAGTGCAAATGGCAAGTTGAATGGTCTGGTTCCACTTAGTAGCCCAAATCCGCGTACCCCCTTTAACACGCAAGTACGCTTTAGCTACTAAGCTTCGAAACAACCCATAGGCTTACTTCGAAGTAGGAGCTTGAACTCAAGTATTAGAATGAGTCTTATTAGGCTTTCCCTGGGGGAAGGCTCCCCCCAACCCCCGTGAGTCCCGTCCTGCCCTGCCTTGAACTAGAACTCGGAAACCAGGACACATAACTATAAGAGAGTAGCTGCCAAAACAAGCTCCCTAAGGTCGCACCTAAGATCCGAAGGAATCGCTTGAGAACTAACTGCATACCTGAAGTTAGCTTGTGTGCGCATAGCCTTATCTTATCTTTGAATACTTCCTTTAGGCGGCTAGAAAGATGTTATTTGTGTGGTCCGTTCTAGTGACAGCATTTCTATTCTATTCTATTTATGTAGGAGCCGTTGTTTTTGCTTTGTTTGCCGGATTGGTACGCTTTCTTTTCTAAAAACCCTTCTCTCATAGGTCGTTACATTTCAGGCCATTTACGATCGTTTAAAGGGCCTTATATTATAAAGTCTAAAGAAAGTCAAGATTGTTCTTGCGGAGAAAAGCCTACTTACTTGCTCTTGCTGCTTTTAATTTAAGAGCAAGTCGGTCTAGCTTCTTACTCTTTCACCTTTCAAAGAAGTCGAAATAGAAAGGGGTAGGAAAGAGCTTGAACGACCGATTTCACAAGAGGTCGTACCCATTGTCATGCTTCTCAACGAGATTCCAAGGCGCTTCACCGGGAAGAAAGATTTCCCAAAATGCGATTTTCAACCTCTTTTCATAGAATCGTTTGTTATAGGAATCGGGTGTTCGATCCTTACTCTTATTAAGACTCCACTATTTCATTCATTCATTCATTCTCGGTGCAAAACCCTCCAGCTAGGGAACTCTTCATCGAATAGAACCCTTCTTTCTGTAATTCTATTTGCATCCTCAAAGGATGTGATCCTGGCTCAGAAAACTCTTCATCAGCCGTCAGAGGATTCGTTTGTGACTTCCCCCTTTCGGAGAGTTTTCAATCGCGATCCAAGCTGAGCAAAGAATCAAAACCTTCCCCAATAAATATAGGATTCGTCGAATGTGAATTCGTGAGCAAAGCTGATCAAAAAGTGTGGTGTACTTTTTATCACTTGGAAGGGTAAGGATCGGCTGGATGCCTTGGAGGCACCATAGATTGCACCGTTGGCAACGGCGCTTTTGAGTGCCCCTAACCTTGAGGGGGCCGTAGATCGAGTTCTGGGCTAAGGTTACCAGTTTCGCAGCCCTTCGAAACTCCCTTCTGGAAAAGGTTCAGTAGATCTACCAGGTTACCGGAAATGACCAAAGAACAAAAAAACGGCTAACCGAGAGTCCTTGCCCGACTAAAAGAAAGGGTTTGCTGGTAGAATGGGGGTAGATAGCCTTTTTTGGCCATATGGATTGAAAAAGAGTTCTTTGGGAAAGAAACTACACCAGGCTCCCTAGATCAATGGAAGGTCTCGCGTAGATCAATTACCTAAACCATGCTTTTCCCAAGCTGAGGTCTAAGACCCTTTCGGAAGCAAACCCCAGAAGAAAGATGGAGGGGGCACTACCTGCAGTTAGAACAGACAGATAAGAGCACATAGCATCACTTACTGGGATCGTCGAACGGATAGCAGCATCGCATTGAGAATTGACTCGTCGGATTAACCACTTAGACGGAGAGTTCCCCATATTCCATTTCATTGGCAACTGAAATAGATCTAAACGGATTGCTTGGTACCCAGGGCTTCAAAAATGAATTGAAAATAATATCGCTTTGCTTGACCTGATCGTTGTGCCAAGGGCTGGTGGTGCCTTGAGCAGCTCTTAGTTCCGTTTGCCGGCCCCACGGCTTATTTCATCTCGATGTTTGAAAGATGTTCTGTTCACATACTCGTTTTCACACATAGGCACAGAGAGTCAGTCAAAACTCCACTTTTTAGAAAGAAGGGCCTACGACATAAGGCTCCTCCTACGAACCTATGAACCTCCGAACCTAAGGAATAGAGTTCAGCATCGGGAAGCCTACTCCTCGGGCTGTTCGGTACTTGAATATGCTTGCCGCGGAGAAAGACTACTTTTCTATTCGCTTGCCTGCGCGCCTCTACTCATGCGGGACTGACTGTGCAATACTAAGAATGGAGCACGCCGCCCGTCCATGGAGGCATTATGGTTGGAAGGCCTTCCTTAGCGGCCTCTTCCTCAAAAGGCAGGATTGAAGGCAAATGAGTAGAGACCCCTACAAGCATATGAAGTCGCGTTTTAAGGGCCTTTGGATGCCTTAGGGGGAAAACTCTCCAGTACAAGAGAGATTTTCTTCTTTCTGCTACTCCCGGGTATAGGTACATTACTTCACTTCAATTAGACAATATAAGAAAGCAAGGGCTTTTCTAAAAGGCTCCACGCATAATAACATAGCTTTTATCTCAGCTATCCTGTATGATAACACGACCGTTGGTGCCCTTCCGAGCCGAGAGATAAGGGATTGAAATTCATTGGACTGGACATGTCTTCTCCACGATCTCAGGGAAATGAAAAAAATTCTCAAAGATCCATAAACAAATCTGTAAAGTTGTCTATAAATGTAAAATCATATATAACCCCTTATTTTGAGGCAACTATTCCATAGCCTCTTAGACTGCCTTGCCTGACCTTGAGCTCTTCGCTTCTCAGTGTTGACAAAACCAAAGGTGCGGACTGTTGATAGCTATAGGTTTAAGGTATGAAAATATTCTTTCTGTCTCCTCACTCCCTGACTCCATTCTCCGAAGGAAGGGCAGTTGAACTCATACTTGCCATTCAGAGGAATCGCTCCTCGGCAGTACTAGTCAGAACTAAACTCCTAACCTTTGAAATTGAGCTTCTCCGGTCCTGGGAGAGTTGCTTC